>JANRGW010042501.1:0-21857 GCA_024733675.1 Psilopsiagon aymara | reverse complement strand
GACTCAGAAAGTCCTTGGCCAGACCAAAATGTACTAAGCAGTAACCAAAACATTGGTGTTATCAACACTGTTCCCAATCCGAAAGTCAAAAAAACGCAGTGCTGTACCAGCTACCAAGAAGGAGAAAAACGACTTCTACTGCTGAGCCCATGACATGGATAGATTTTGGGATTTGGTCTAGCTGTTGGCTTCACTTGGGAGGACACCATACATCATTCAATGCGTATGTTTTTTTCCTAGACTTACAGTGCAGGGATACTATGTGCGGAACAAAAACCCACCTTTTTTCCCTGTTCCATATTTAGCTTCTCTGTGGTGTTTATACACGGATCAGACAACTGGTTTGCATGTAGAGTAACTTTCAGAAGTGTTAGGCAATGATTAGATCACTGTTTTATATTTTGCTCTGAGACAGCACCTCTAGTTTAAAGACCCCAAAGAATTTAAAATACATCCATTAGCTGTTTCTGTAGCTGGATTTTTCTGCTTGTAAGTTTATAGGAATAAAAAAAAATACATTTTTCCTCTGTATTTGTCCTTACTCATCCTGCCCGGGATGCTATATCAGGCCTTTAACCCTGTTAGCCTATGTGAACACAGCAATGAAAGCAGAGTATTAACTTCATCTGGTATACATATTTACTGTGCACCTTGGCTATTCGGTTAGGGTTCTGGCTTCATTGACCTGATTGTACAGTGGAAGTGCTTATGTCAGCCTAGTGTTTGGTGCCTGGTTTGGTCTGCAGTGTAGGTCTTCCAGAATCGATGCCAACCTCCAGCTAATCCATAACCAGTGAATAAATGCCCTTTAAAATTTTATCTTCTGGCACCTGGAATAAATAAAACTTAGTTGTGAGTAACTGAGAACCAGACATCTTAATATTTTAAGCCCCTAAATTTGAAGCAGTGATGCTTGAAAATATTGTCTGTTATTGACCAAGATTAGTTAAGCTTTGATCACTTTCCTTTTCCTCTTACAAACATGGAATACTGCATGTTTTCCTTCCATATGGGTGTGCAGGCATGGTAGCACTTGCTGAAAGGCATGCAGAGCTGGTGGAAGTTACTGAAGCACAGCCCGGGTATTGAAACAGTGTGCTCTCTGAGCTTTAGGATTCCTTGTAGCACACTCAGAAATTCCATTTGAATTTAGCCATTGGCAAAACCCCTTGCAGATGTGGAAATTACATTTTAATTAGTTTGCATGGCTGCACAAGGTAGGTTTGTTGCAGGAGTTACTATAATTACTAGCAGCAAAATTGATGTAATAATGGCCATATGGGTATTTTTCTGTAATTATCATTATTATCTAATCAGCTTCTAAACACTGTAGTGGCTTCTGAATGGTCAGAGATGACTTTTGGGACTAGATTATTCTCTTGTTTTGATATAAATGAATGGAAATACACTGAGAATATTCTTCCCTAGACCATTTTGATTAACAGCAGACCCTGTTCTGATTAGTGCTCTGAGCAACTGATACTTGAAACAACAAAAAAAAAGGCAAACCCCAATGTTGCCCAACTTGTTTTATTGTGGCTGCCCCTTTTTTTGTAATCAATAAAATAGGAATGGCTGCCGCTTTTGGGGAGGGGTTGGCTTCTCTTAACTGTGCTTCACAAAGCCCATGGTGATGTGAACCATGTGATGGGACACTTCTTCAGAATTTGAGTTACAAGGTGAGCTGAGAAATCAGCTGAGCCCTCGATGCAGGCCGGGAAGGAAAAGGATGATGCAGAGGGAGCTTGATGCACAGCATGTCACCTCTCCACTTATATCTCTTGGAGACAATTCAGGCCCATGAAATTACCTGACAGCTGCAGATATAGTTAAGATGATCCTTTAAGGCTCTCCTTCACACTCTCCTCCTGTCAGCTTCCTCTGCATATGGTATGCCTGTAAGAGGAAATGTACCATCTCCCCAGAAACCGAATTAACACACATCTTTTGCCTTTGATGTCACTATTACTTCAGAAAGTGATATTTTCTAAATTAGTTTCAAATGCATGTTAAATTTTTATTAAAGAAGGAATCCTTTCTAAATAAGAGATGTAAAAAAGAAAAATTTAATTTCTTTACCCTGATATTTGCTTATGCTTAAAAAATCCATCCCTTCTGAGTTCAATTTTGTTATTCCTTAATGAAATAAATTCTGTCTGTTTGAACGAAACATCTTCCTTTATAAAATCCTTGTATGGACCTGAGATGTTCTTTGCTTCATTGAGATCTGTTACTTAGCTTACCTCAGAATCTTTTCAGGTTTTGGAGTAATATTAAAAGGGCACTATGGAGACAGCATCCCATACTAGTTGCTGTTCCACATATTGCAAAGAAATGTATCCTCATACACCTTTTAGAAGCTATACTAGCCTAGCTTATAGGACAAGAGGCTGATTTTTTTTTCACACCCTCAATATCTGTTCGCCATTGAACCTCTGCATTTTTTTCGTGGGTTTGATTTCTTGCTGTGTGTATGCCTGGGAGATCAAGCAGAAATTCACATCACGTTTGGGGTTTTTTGGCAGTGTACTTGCCTGAGAAAGCAAGTGGAAATACACATTTGTGATTTTTCTATCTAGTCTTAATATGTCTGCAAGTATTTCCAACAAAGAAAGCCAAACCAGCAACAAAAAGAATGCTACCATGTTAATAAAAACCCAACACCCTCTCCCTTAAAAAAAAAAAAAGGCCAAAACCCAAATAAACAAACAAACCAAAACTTGAGAATCTTTACATATGTCCCCAAGGAAGTTGGTTTTTTTTGTTTTTTTTTTTTTTTTTAAATTCTTTTCATATGCCACATTTCCATGCACTTTCATCCTTAATGATGATGATCATTTGTTTTCTTCATTCCTTTTCTCAAAAACAAAAATAAGAACTCCTTCACATGTGTTTTCTTGCAATTCTTAGGTTTTATACAGACAATAAATATTGCTCTTCTAAAATCAGAAATATTTTCAGAAATATTTGTGAATTCAGAGCTTGTTGGGTTTTGTTTTTCTTTTTTTTTTTTCCCGAAATTGTAATTAAAACTCAAAAATAAAAGATAGATTTATCTTAAAGAGTTATTTGAGATGGGTGACTATATTGTTTTCAATCTCATTTAGTCATCTCATGAAGACTATGAACCTTATTTTAATAACATCCATGATGCAAGTGGTGGGGAGCTGGATCTTCCAAAAGGATGGTGGCAATATTTTGGTTTAAAAGACATAAAGGATTCTGATGTGCCAGGACTTAGTAACTTAAATAGAATTTTGCAAACAGTAAAAGTCTTTTCAATGTGATGAATTAAGTGAAAAGGAAATTAAAGAACACACTTAAGTTCCAAAGCTGCAAAATTTTATGTACTTACAGTTTGCTTATGTACTGTGAACAGTTCTATCCACTGTGAGAGTGAGAAGCTGAGAAAGTTACTATGTGTAGTGTTTTATAGATCTGGCACTACAGATGTACAGATACACTTTCAAGATGCTTGTTTATGGTCATAAATTTTCATTCAGTTTAAAATTATTTTAATACTGCATTATTATGGCTTTAATCAAGCTCAAGTACAGTAAGTATTGCATTTAATAAAATTAATAATTATACAATTAAAATATATGTAATTAAGAGTCATTAAGTGCTACTATCCTAATATGTAATAGACTGTGATATTTTCAGAGTTACGACCCTTTCAATATGAGACAAAGGCATAAACAAAAAAGTCAATCACTTCATGTAAGCAGATGGATATTGAATTGAGAAAGAAGAATACATAAGCATCAATTTAAATCTGGTAAACATGACAGAACAGGTTCCCTATTAAGCACTTATTGTGTATATACTCAATAATTAACATTTTGAGCCTATATTTTAGCACATGACAACAATAAGTAAATTGTGCTAAATACAGGCAATTAACAGATTATCTACGTGTAAAAGGACCATTTTACTACACAACATGGAAAGAACAAATAATTTTCTATAATATGAAGTCATCCAGCTATGGAATTATTAGATCAGATTTTATCTTTTATTGAAATATGGATAGTGTATCTTTATGAGTGTATGGTGGAGGAGCTATTGCCATGCACAAGCCAGGAAGAACACCCAAATACCCTATGACACCTTAGTACATTAATGTTATCTTTTTAAACATTTGAAAACAACTTGGAAAAAGTCAGTGCTTCAGATCTTCCTAAGGGCCTAAATTACAAACAAATGCATTAGTTTAGTTTATCTTTTCTCTTGACTGGCCTGTGTGGAAGAAAGCTTATGTGTTTACACCATAGCACAGATAGCTTATAGGGCAGACTTGGTCTCAGTCCTGCATGAAAATTCCATGAGAATTCCATGAAAATTCTCATGGAATTTTCATGCAGGAAATAAGGAGCTGAAGTGATTAAAGGGTAACAAGAATATTTGCTCTGTAAGATTACCATACAACTGCATAAAAAATTAGCCACTGCTTTTTGGGAAAAGGTATTACTCTTTGTGGCTATGTCATTGCTACAATATCCATGACCGGGTTCTTCATTATGATCAGTTGCTTTTTGACCACACTTCTCTCATTCACCCTCACTAGAGTAAAACCATGAAACACCACATTGTGTATGCATGGGATAAAGAGATTATTCTCTTTCTCAATTGGACAGAGTCTTGGGTGATGTGGTTTAGTGTGAGGCATCCCTGCCCATAGCAGGGGGGGTTAGAACTGGATGTTCTTAAGGTCCTTTCCAGCCCTAAATGTTCTATGATTCTATGACATATATGACATGGTAGGGAAATAAACATCAATCTCTGCTTCGACAAAATTCAGTCATAGAGATTTGATCAATACTACCATAAATGTGAAATATTCCACTAAGTTAAAAAAAATTATGGTTCATGACCTCACATACTGGAAAGAAGTTTTTTTTCACTGTCCTGCAAAATATTCCCCTTTTATGATAGATTAAATTAAGGTCAAATTCTGTTTCGAATTTGATAATCCGTGTAAACCCTCTGTGTTGAGACAGCTTGCAATACCTGAAATAGATCCCAAGAGTCTTGAATTAATCTTTTAAAGAAAACATGCTTTTAAAGCTATATTCTATGGCTAATGCAATGTCAAATGCCTGTGTCTACGTTTACTGTAAGCAAACGACAGAAAATGTATATTTTCCCACCACTATGTATTTTTAATGCCAATGACTCATGGAATTATTAAGCAAGAAATGCACATTTTTTCTTTGACTTCAGAGAAATTGAATTGATGGGAAAGCATCACTACAGTATATTTTGAAAAATTGGAAAAATATACAGAGATTCATAATTTCAGAGAGAAAACAAATTTAGAATAAAGAAATATCACATCTGCGTGGACCTCCAATGTTTGCTGCATCTATCTATCAGCTGCATAATACAGCTGCGTGTGTCAGTGTAGGCTAAGTAAAAAGAGGGGGAGATCTGAGCACTAAGAGACAAGACATGAAAATAGCATGGAAAACGTGGAGGAAATGGATATAGACTGAAGTAGTACAAGGGTCCTGTTTGTGTTCTGAGGGATATAGAAGTAAGATGACTCAACCATCTTGTGGTTAGGAATTTTGAATACTTACTAGTCTCCAGAATTCGTGATCTGAGATTATTGGTTGAAAAGGACTTTGGAGAAGATCTTAATAGTCAGTAACAAGGTAAATAAAATAAGAGGTTCCAAAATGTTAATCTGTGAAAACAGACTCACAAAATATATATGAAATGTTGTCTATAGCAGATATAGGAAGATGTATTTGCCACCATGACTGATGTCAGCAAAACCTCATGTGGAATCATGCGTTCAGTTATGAGTACTCATTTGCAAGACAGCAAACTCCAACTGGAAAAACATCTATTACAAGCAGTTGAATAGAAATTTGGCGTCAAAGGAATCATAAAACTTTGTAAATAAAATAAGAGAGACATGACTGTTTATGACTATATCAATGAATGTATGAACTGGGGAGAACTTTAAATTTTATTTCTGATCAATTCTTGATTTAAGTTTTTTGGTTTTTTTTTGTTTTAATTCTTTATTAACAAACTGGAAAGATACTCACAAATCCAATAGCAGATGAGACAGGGAATCACATAAAGAAATGGTCTACAAGTTTGCTCAACCAAACACACTGAAGAAAGTGCAATTCCATTTCTGTTTGTCAATAAAGCTACAAAAATGCATAGAATTTTATATATATATGTGTATATGAAATTTACTTCAAACTTTTCACTGACAGTAATGGCAGTGCTCTCATCCTTCTTTATGTACATTCTGTGATGCATGGTGACTGTTAAAACCTTATTCTTGTAACTGAAGTGACTGGTAATATGAGCTTTAAAAGTGTGAATACTTTGAAGAGTCTGGCATATCTAGGGATAAATGATGGGAACATCTGGGGATGGAAGCTCAATGCAGACTTTTGACATTCTGGGGCTTAGTCTCCACAATTTAATTTTCCATCTGCAAGTGATGATACCAAATCTGCATGACTTCAAGAGGCACATGAATAAGAAAATTATTTATCTGTAACATGATAATGACTATCCCAGTCAGGTACCTAAGAAAATGTTTAATTTTCATTCAGTGTAAGGCTTAGAGGTTCAGCTGTAAATAGCGCAAACATTTAATTAAGAGGATAAAAAGGGACATTGATTAGTTGTGACCCATGAGGGAAGCAGCATCCATCCTATATATTGATTGAGGAAAGGGTCTAATGTTAAAAAAACCCAATAAACAACAAAAATGGTCAGTCATGTAATTAAATATTGCATCATCATACTTGTACACCAAGGCAAAATTTTGTGGGTTTTTTATTACTATTTTTGAAATAAAATTTTTCTTTCAACCTAAACATTCATTGATTTTAAGGAAAAAGAGATGCAAGATTATATTTGTCAAGAGACAGACTCCTGCATTTTTTGCATTTTACTCTAACATAGCAGAAATGTTTCACTTATGGTCCCCCAAAGCCCGAGAAAGACAAAAGCTAGAGACAGGTAGAATTTTTGAAGAAGTTCAGACCATGAGTCATTTGCTCCTCCCTTCCTTTAAATCAGTAATTAAATATAAACTCTTGCACAAAGTCATGAGGCACACTGGTTTGTAACTCAGCCAGAACATTATGATATGCTGGAAAGAGGCTTTGGTAGGCCATGTTTTGGGAAAAGGGGTGGTTATGGATGTGGCTTTCAGCTATGCTGTATGCTCTTTGAAGACCAAGCCCTGACATCTGGCACTCACAGAGCACTATAGTATCTCTTATTTCATGACTCCATATGCAGTGAAAGATGATAATTGAAGGCAAAAATCACATTAACATTATATGAGATAGCTGTGAAAGAACATGAATCGAGACCAGTTGTGTATTCTACCCACGGTGTGGGACTCAGCAGGTTTCCTGTGCTCATGATAAGCTTTAATGGCAGGAATCCAAGAAAGATCCTTCAAGCTTGTGATGCTGAGCATTACAAAGCCTGAGCTATGGCACTCAGCTCTGCCAATAAAGTACACAGCAGCAACTGACATCCAAAGAAACCTAGATACAAAACACAAAGGAGTTAGTCATCAACTAGATTAAAATTTAGTACTTCCACAACAGGGAGTTTATTCTGGAAGCTGTGGATGCCAAAGATGTCACAAACATAAGCAAATGATGTAGCACTCCCCTGAAATTTACTCTACTGCTTCACCTCAGCTAAATGGCAATTGGATTACAGATCCTCAAGGAATTTCATGCTAACCATAGGTGAAAAATTTACAGTTCCTTTTATTATCAGAGAGATGTTTAGGAAAAATTTCAGTAATTTTAAAACCAGAAACAGTTAACTCAGGATTTTCCAGTCTTTTCCATGAGAAATTTAAACACAAAAAGACTCAACAACACTCCTTTTTTGAAGATAAGCATACATTGCCCTGCAGATACCTTGACCATAGTTTAATTTTTGTTGTTTCCTGTATATTATTGAGTTAGCTCTCTGCAGGCTGGACTTGGGAACCTTTTGAGGGTCTTGGTCCAAATATACTTGATATCCTGTTCAGATCTCAAACAGTTCTAAATCATATTCCCAGGGAAATTCTTATTTATCTCACCTTGACTTTCACTTCGCAACTTCAGGCTGAAGGTGATGCTACATTTGTTAAAATATTACTGTGCTAGAAGAGGGGATTTATTATGAACCTTGGCTTATACCTGCTCATCCTCACAAGTCTGGCATAAAAGGGAGCTGCTGAGATGCCCATGACAGACTATACACAAATCTAGTTCATCTGCTGCTTGTAAGTAGCAGAGTCTTGTGAATTCCTGTGCCAAAAGAGGATTATGATGGAAATAGGCTCTCAAAATCAGAAATTGTAATTTTGACCTTTTTTTTTCAAAGGAACTGAAGAGTCAACCGGGGACACTGCTCTTGTTATAAAATTACTTACAATAAGGCGAGTAATAATAAAGCAGGAAAGACAAATAGGATTAAGTTAAATGCATGAGCGAACTTAATTATTAACAAGATACAGAACAAAAATGGTTAAGCAACATCCTCAGACTGTTTAACTTGGCAGTCATAACATTTATGTTCAAGAGAACTGTAAGCAATTCAGACCACCTGCTCTTGAGATTTTTCTAAACATTAGCTCCTACATAGCCAAGAGAGTAGTTACAGTAACCCACTTAGGCAGTGAAAACATTATTTCATAGCATTAAGCTTCTAAAAAAGAGGGGAAAAGCTACACACTCCCTCACACCACCCTCACTTCCTCTCTCCCCTTCCCCTCCAAAATCCTGAGCTGAGAGGGAGGAAAAGTAAATGTCTCCTTGGTTATGGAATTATTCAGAGTTATTTTAAATGCAAGAGATTTTTATTTGGCAGGAACTTTTTTAGTAGGATTGTAGAGGAAGGGTTAAAACAAGTGAATATATTTCTTCTAGTAATGGTATATTTGTAGCTTCAAGACTAGCTGATTGGAAGAATTACAACAGAGGAAAACAGAAAATCTGTCTCAACTGAAATGCACTTGCTGATTCCAGGCCAACAGGTCAGGCAGATAAATAGGAAAAGTTTAGAACAGAAAGAAATAAATAGATCGTGGACATGTTTCTTGTATTTAGAACATTTTTTTTTTTTTTAATTTGAAAAACTCTGAGTGTTTTCTTGAGTGCTTTCTTGAACACCTTTCTCTCGAGACAGTTTAATGAACCTGTCACAGAGGTGCCTTCCATTGTATTACAAGAAACCTGGCTTCAAACAGCTCTCCCATCATGTAGATATTGGAATTTCAGAAAAGTATAGAAGCAGCAGAGCCAGATTTATTTATAGACAGGGAAGTAATACGTCTTGTACTTCCTTCTGTACCTTATTGATATGCAGAATTTATTGGCTTATTCTCCCCCCTTTTTAATTTCCTCATTGCAAAATTAAACTCCAAGAAGAAAAACAACCTATCTTAGTAGCACAGAACATTATGACTTTGATTAAGATGCCAAACAGAAGATGAAAATAATAAAGATATTCTTACCTTACTCAGGTTACAAATACAATTTTAATTTGTTTAAATCAGAATAAGTCACTTAACTTGCTTAAGAATTTTTGCTTTAAGCATTAGTCCTTGATCTGCTTCTTTATGCACTTGCATATACCCCTGAAAATCTGTTCTAAAATTTTGATGGAGACTTATTTATTACTGGTGATCTTTCACAACTGCTGAGGATGTGTAATTCCTTTTGACTGCAGCAGTAGCAACTAGCAATGAAAGATATAACCACAGAATATTGTCAACAATCATCAGCTTCTTATATGGCAAACAGCCTAAATCCAATAACTGTCCTGTGATCACAGATCCAAAACATATCACCACATGAGCCACACTCAAGAAAATTAACTCTATTCCACGCAAAACCAGCATGGCCTTCTGCAAGCAGAACTAAGCATCTTATCTTCTTCATCTGAACTTTCCACAAAGATCAAGATAGTTCTGAATGTAGGACCTTCAGAATCCTTACCAGAGAAAACTCAGTATCTTAGGAAATTTATAGGTGGTATATATCTGAACCCTGCTAGGAGCAGTAGTACCACCTTCATAAGAACTCAGATGTGTCCAGCTTTCAGTAAGTCTAATGCTAATAAGACACTTCTGCAGGGGCTTTCAAAATGCTATTATTTTCAAAAATCTTTTCTTTGATCTTGAAACTACACCTCTCACTTAGATGCTTGAACCTATTAAAGGATTATTTTCTTGAGTGGGGATTAAAATGTCATCTTCTACCATCTGTCTCACATCTGTCCTCCACAGAACTATTTGTGCTGTTGTATTCGTCCTTGTAAATTACCTAGTAAACAGTCATGCCTTACCAGAAATCTAGTGTGTCTAAAGTGTTCAGAGATGCTGGTATAGGCAATATCAGCATTCCTAAATTATATTGAGTGAACAGTATCTTTTATTGAAGGTATTCCACCTGTAAAGTATTTATCCATCTTAGGAAGCAATCCATATGCTGGGTGGCTGCCTCAGGTAACTGATGAGAACAATATTGTATTTTCAGTGTAAGCTTTTTATTCTTTGCAGCACAAGCATCTTTTTTATGTCTGCCAGCTGATGCAGTGAGATTTAATGCATTTTTTTCATCAGTAAAAACAAAGATTCAGAAGCTTCTTATGCTATGAATGAAATGGTGAATACATTGTTTTCTAAAAGCTATTTATTAATATGTTTCAACTATTCTCTATATACAGAAATCTCTGTTGTGTAATACATAGTGAACAGGCTTCTAGGAGTCCTATATATTAGAAAACTGTGTGGTGAAAGAACTGGGGAACTGATTTTGTTTGCAACTTCCCATTTTTATACACAGATCAATCCACTACTTTAAAACATTTAAAAATTATATATAAAACTTTGCTCTGCTATATTTTAACATAAAATTACTAACTGAAGTTACATAGACATAAAACCAGGAGCATAGAAGGCTCTCTTGAATTGCAAAGAAGCTCTGCTTCACAGAGCATTTCAGTGGGACATGACCTGATATAATAAGTTTGAGAACTTTTAAAACATGGCTTTTTATAGGCAGGTTTTGGAGAGGCAAGGCATCCAGATGGCACTAGAAAAAATACAATGATGAATCAAGCCTTTAGAATGAAATATCCATCACATTATCAGATATAGCAAGTTTTGCCAACACCTGGAAATCCAAAAATTATTCTTGCAGGAGAGCCATTAAATGGACTAAATAGAAACTGTGGGGTACCTGTGAACAATTTCTTTAGCTGAGAAGAACGTCTGGTTTCCTTTTCTTCCAAGGTTTATAAATCACAGCACACAAACCCACTAAAATATAAATTTTGTAAGGAAATGCTTGAAAATATTATTTAATACAATAATTAACTGAAGAGAAAATAAAATTTCAGGGGAAAAAAGCAGTTATTACAAGAAAGTGTTTCAGGTGAATATCTCTGAGCACACAAATGTGAAGTAAGTGTCCAGTTATCATTGGCTTATATTTGCGTTCCTTGAAAAAGAAAGTTTCTTTGCTCTCCTTATTTTTTCTATTGCAATCTATATAAGCACAATAGCTCATAAGAGTATTTCTATGAAACGCAAAATAGTGAAGAAGCTTTGGGACTGATATGAAAATGTTTTTTACAGTTTTCAACTCATGTCACATAAAATATTTTAATTTCCTATTTCAGGCTACCATCACTGTCATTTTGTTTCAAAAAATAAATGAATATTATTTAGACCTCTTTTTATGGAATGCTATTTAAAATATTGTGGAAGCTCTCCAGAAACAAAAAAAATATGATTAAAAATAACAGCGTATTTCATCAGATTGTTTAGTTTATCGTAGTTTCAAAGTATATAGAATAATTCCTGTGGATAAAACTACTGGATGTTGCAGATTCTCTCAGCTTCTCATAACTGGATGTGAATGTCAGCTGTCAGAACTTTATCAAGATACCAATTTTCCATTACAGAAAAATAAATGATACTGTTGAGTAACAAGTTGTATCTCAGCTTGTAGACACAGTGCAGACAGCAATCTGTTTTCCACTGTATGAGTCCACCCAGAGTCCCAGAAAAGTGTTGTCAGAAAAATCGCCATTTCATGGTCTGCTCAGCTTAAAACAATGATTACCACCACCCCCAAAAATATCCCAGCAAGGCAATTCCAAAAAGTTAATGATATGGTTGTGCTTTCTTTTTAGTGTCCTTCCAGCTTACTGGGGGAAGTGGAACAAGCATATCCTTTTACGAATGCATTTTCCCACTTTAAATTTATCTATTTGAAGAAGACAATAAACTTTTTTCTTTCTTGTTAAACATATTCAATTAATGCTTTTGAATTATTTTATTCAATTTATGTCCAGCTATCCTTGCCTTTTTCTTAGCCACGGCTTTCTTAGTGGAGGGAAGCCTACAGATCTTGTCAAATGTTTAGCTGCTAAGCTGTTTAAGGTGTAAACAGTGGGACATGAATGCACTGGAATCTTAAATCTGAAAGAAGATAAATTTGGCCCAGAAATAGAACAAGAATAATCTGAATTGACATTGTATCATGGCTGTTGATTTTAGCTTTTCATACTGGTTAGAGAATACAGTAAAAGAATACTCTATTACAGATAATACAAAGGTGTGTAATTCCATGCCTCACTGTTAATTTAAGGTTTTCTTAATTTCTTTTTTTAAATGAACATAATTGTTTTGAGGACTGTTTTGTTCTCCATAAAATATATATCCAGTCCCTTTATATGTGAGCAGCCATTAGGTTTCTATTTCTCTTCTATTTCAACTAACCATGATGTAACCAAAATCACTTGAATAATTCACGTACTTGAAATTTCATCCTATCTATTTGCTACTTTAATTTAAGACAGGCACCCTTTATAGACAACTGGTTTATTTCACCTTTGATCAAAATGAATCAACCTCTAAATGTCAAAGCTCTCAATTGATCATTAAAGAAATTTAGATTAAAAACTAAGGAAAAAAATCTAAACTTCTGAGGTCTCTCACAACATGGATTGTATCACACAAAAAAGCTTTAGGATAGTGGTTGAGCTTAAAAAAAAAAAAAAGCAATATACTAAGAAAGAAAAGTACTCAGATACTGTCTAATACCATCACAAGGTGCCTTCATATATCCTGCTTCAGTTATTTAATTCAGCTTTATAAATTCAGTTCAAGATAGCAAATTACAAACATCATATATCTATGTGCTTTCAAGTACACTGTTATGATTAGACCATTAGGCATACAGAATTTTTCTTCTTGACAGGACAATCATACAGGATTATTTTAAATAGTCTTAAAGGCATATTTCAGTAAACAAAAGTAGGAAAAGCAATAGTGGGTCTAGATAACACAGAGAGGAATTTAGAATTCCAGCTAGGTGCTTCTAGTTCTTTCTTGGTAATTGCAATAACAAAAAAAATTAGACAATAAATAATTTATTCTGCATCAGATATGGTTACAAAAATTTTGCCATTGTTGTGTTTTAGTACCAGCTGGCAACAAAAAGTACCTTGTAGCCACCTTTTTTCTCCAGCCCCTGATGAGATGGGGAGAAGAGTGAGAAAAAGGTAAAACTATGGGTTAATTTCAGTGTAATTGTAAAAATTAAAAATATTATTAATGTGATGATCATTATTGCGATTATTGATAAGGAAAAAAAGAGAGAAGAATAAAAAACAAAAAAATATGAGTGATGCATAATGCAATTTCTCATTATCCCCAGCCTGATACCTAGACCGTCCCAAGCAGCAAATGACCCCTTCTAGAGGACTCCCCAGTTTCTACACTGGCCCTGACTTGTTGTAGTGTGGAATACCCCTTTGGCTAGTTTGGGTCAGGTGTCCTGTCTCTTTCCTCCTGCCTTCTTGTGCCTCTCCTCACTGACAAAGCATGGGAAGCTGAAAAGTCCTTGACTCTATCCGAGTTGAAAACAGGACAGACACCTACTTCAAGTGGGCTACGTAACACATGCCGTAAGAATGAAATCATGTTTGAATTTATGTAGTTGCTCAGGAAATCTGCACAGGTTACTAATTCTCAAGATGTTAGCTAATAATTTTCAAGGTTAAGAGTGCATTGCTATCTTCATATTGTGCTACTGCTCAACTAGAAGAATTTCATCTCCCTCTGCAGGATCAGATGCTAACTGTTGCTAGACAAATAATTGGACTGGTATGGCTTTGGTTTGTTCTGCATTAGCTACCTGTATGTTTAGGAACCATTGGCTGAGATACACAAGTAATCAACTCAGGAAAACAGTTTAAGAAAAGCATTGTTGCATTTCTAACTGAAATGAACTTATTGTAAAAAGACAGTTCGGAGAAACATGCTGTGTTTCAAACTGGTGACCTTAATCTGACTGAGAAGTGGGAACGGCCTGTTGTATTATTTAAATAATGAGAGCAGGTATGGTAACAAACAATATGGCAGCGCATTTAATTTGTTTCTGTGAATCATTAAAATCACCATACACCACCTGGTGTTCATTTCAATCAAGCCTGAAAATCCTCCACCTTTTTTTTTTGCCATTTTATTTATACAGTCCACTGACTCTTAAATTTCAGAAGATCAGTCACTGAGGTATTGATTTAAAAGAAGTATAAAAATGAAACCCAGATGAACACATCTGACTTGTTCATAATGCATGGTCAGTTTTAGGGAAGAGAAATTGTGAAATAACGTGGTGTTGGAGAAACAGTTGAACTGTGACTTGAATAAAACAGATTATGCTAGCAACGAATCAATAATAAAGCAGAGCATTCCATTTCATGCCTTTTGCAATAGACAGATGCAGAAAGGTAGTGTGGATGATATGGTCCCATCAACATTCCATTTTCTAAGTCAGGCAAGAAAATAAAAGTGCATGCAAGCTCCAAAAGAAAATGTCATGTTTATATATGGAGCTGCAATAGTTATCTATCCTCAAAACCAAGTTCAATTTGGAATTGTATACTGCTGCCCACTACATTTGATGAAGATGTATTTTCACAGCAGGAAGGCTGTACAAGTAATAAAATAGTTGCCAGAATTAATTGCCTACACATAATAAAAGATAACCTGCTTCACTTGCAGGCTACATTTCTTTATTAAACTGTGAAAAAGTCTGAATGATTTTTCTTTATTATATTCTCTCTCTCTTTCTTTACTGCCATACTTCAGCTTTAAAATTTTGTACCAAGACAAGCTTTGGGCAGAATTTTATGCAGAAAGTAAGAGATAAGTTGGAAATGAGTCAATAAAACCTGAACATAACTGCTTAGAACATATGATTCATTCCTGCCCTAAAGAGATTCATCCATTCCATCTCCACAAGTGTGGTGAAATGATCCTGTGTGTTCTGACAAAAAGAAGAAAAAGAAAAAGGCTTGGTGTGATTTAAATTGGTGGCTGCCTTTAAAAAGACTCTGTATGAGCTAAATAAAAATATTCATACATGACTAAAAGCACATCTACTATAAGTGATATTAATTTAATATTTAAAGTATAAAAATCTGAATAAAGAGCCAAGCATCTCTGTGTATGGATTGTTTGGGTTTTTTTGTGGAACATGTTTTCTTACATGGCCTGGTGTATTGCAGAGAAATTAGCAATAACGTATTGCTAACAAGCATGTACCAAATAGTTTGAGAAGTGTTCAACAGTTAGCTTTATAAAGGAAGAGCTGACTTATTTGTGTTTTTCTTTTTTTTTTTGTTTATAAATTTTGTTAAATTAACAAAAATATTTATAAAATTTGTAAGATGAAAAGTATTTTTGATCTTGAACAAGAGTGAAACAACCTCCTGAAATTCTCTGTACTCTGGGATTTTCCTTAAAATAGAGTGTGGGCATATGGGAAACCTTTACTGCAAAAATGAATCTGAGATAAGCTTGCAGGATCTCCGTTAAAACACGCTTTAGAGACTAAGTGACAAACGAGAAAATAAGCAAAGATATTTCAAGAAGAAAAATTCAAGAAATTTCTGGGCTTTGCTGTTTTGGGTTAGGTAGGATTTTTTTGTTTTGTTTTGTTTGTTTGGTTTGTTTGTTTGGTCGGTTATTTGTTGCTTTGTTTTTTTCTTTTTTTTTTTGGTGGGGGGGTCAATTTTTCCATCAAGCAATACGAAAGGAAGGAAAAATTCACAATTAGCAGATATAATGGGTGGGATTGGAGAGTTTGGTACACATTCTAATTTTATTCTGACTGAAAGGCAGTAACATCTCCAGAATATCTTTGGTATCAGAGACATTTCCTCTCAGAGACTTATAATCTTGGCCATAAAAGGAAAAATCCCCAACTGACATAAAACTCCACTTCAGATAAAATGATGGGAATTAGGCCTGTAACATTCCTTCTCCATTTTATAAACTTGGTCTTCAGTCCAATTTGTTCCTGATTCTACACCATATCATAGCAGTGTTTGTCTTTAGGAAAATATAAACCGAAACTTCGTTAGGTTATGGTTTCATTAGTAAATTCTGATAACAAGAATAAATTAAGAATTCCCACCAAATTATAGACATTTATCATATAATAGACAAACACTGACAAATTTCTATACAACACGGGTGAAAAATGTCACTTCTGAGCAATGTATATATCAAATACAACTTAAAATGTTTGTACTTCAGTAATTTAAGTTGTACTTTTCTAAACCTAAATTTTTATGAGAAAAAGCAAGAGGCTGTTCCATAAAATTAAGGATTTCAGCTGAAATGGGAGAGAAATCCCAAAGTCAAGGAACTTTCCTTGAGACTTTCCTATTGCAACTCTGCTGTAAAGCATGAATAATCTCTGCTTGAACATAACTAGTATAAAAAAGCAGTATTATGCAAGAAGACAATATCTCAAAGTGATATTCATGGGGTTTAGAATGATCATGCAATTATGCAATTAGTAAGAAGCATGATTATCACAGCCCTAGTCATGTTGTTGATTGTTTTTCTAACCATAAGCTGTCATAACTTTCAGGTTTTACGTTCTTCAGCGGGAACAGGTATTTCTCTTATAAAGCAGCTAATGGATTTTCAATGGTATATATATTAATAGACAAGCAAACAATTCCCCTACGAACATATCTAAAAAGGCAACACTCAAGTTGCCAAAGTTTCAAACTCACACACACACAAAAAAAAAAAAAAGGAAATGGCAAACTGAAAACCCACTCCTTCAAAAAAAGAAATGCCAAAGCCCCACCCAATACTTCTGGATTGCATGTTTGCATTCTGTTTGTATTTAGTGAGGCGAGAGTTTTAGAAAATTGCAGCTCTCTACTAAAATCTACTGGCAAATATTCCCTAGCCTGTGATGGATCATATCTGTGTGAATGCAAAGTACCATTCTGTCTCTTCTCAGTTCAAGACCTGAGATCATGCCTTCAGATTTTCATTCCCATACTTCCAAAATCATGGAATTTGAAAGTCACCAGTACACACGAAACTGCTAATGTTTTATTTTTATATTTTTTTTTTTTTTGCTACCATTATTCAGAGTTTTATCACACAGATACTATATACAGTGCAGAATTATTCATTTCCTTACTGGCTTTTGCAGTTCTTATTTCTTATCAAACACCTGTGCATGATTTTTTGGGGTTTTTGGCAATAGTTTCCTGTAGCCCAAAATTCTCAAAGTACTTATACTTTATAGCACTTAACATGATCACAGCATACTTCTTATCACTGTTACTTAACATACTGAATTCGAAGAACCTGTGCAATTCTTGTGGAAGTCTCACCTAGTATTAAAAGCAGCTTCTATTAAGACACACTCTTGGATAAGCATCCAAGTGGTTAGGTGCCAGGTACAGGAAGATGCCTGCTTTTTTATTGCTACTTACAAAATAACAAATAAATAAATAATAAAGTAGCCCAAGGCAGGTCGTATGCCTGAAGTTTAAAAAAACTGCAACTAAAAAGAGAGTTTTGTAACGGGAAAGTGTCAGACAAACATAACAGTAGATGTCACTACCTGTGTCACTTACAAGAATAAGAATATGAATGAAAGCTGTTATTTCAATTTCCATTAAAAGCCCGTTCCCTAGTGAATAAAATTACACAACATCACTTATTATTTTTTCTTCAGTTGGAACTCAGTACAACAACCTGGCTGACACAGTCTGTGTTATTAAATTCGACAGTTTTAAGGGCTGTCAGTGCGTAAGCCCTGTATTTGCTCACAACTCTTTGCTGGAATGGGAAAAAGGGCCTAGGCAGCCTCAGCCTGAGAAGTGAGAGCTAGAAAGCAATGAAGCGCTAATTATACTTTGTGGAAGATGTGCCCTTGTTCAGGAATTCTTTGTGGCTATACTGTCTTTTCTTCTCCATACTTCTATGAACCATGAACTATATATCGTTCTGTGAAAGCAAGATAAGGCAGAAGACACTGTATACCTGCTTTTCCTGTGAGCTGTGTAAACTTCAGATAGTTACAGCAATAAGGAGAAAAATTCCCTGTTGGCCCTGTAGGATCTTTGAAAGTAATTACACTGATACTGTGATAGAGGTTTTGAGTTATTTCTATATTTGAACTGTTGTCATGATTTTTAATAACAAACATGACTAGCCACTGTGACTTCTGATAAGCTAACTAAATGAAAAGGAACATTAGAGAATACATAATAACGTTCTTATAGAAGTTTGGAAACTCTCTTTATCATCTCAGTCTTGTTCCAGCAGGTAAACCTTGTCCCATCATTGCAACAATTTCCATCATACTTATGCTCTGCATATCTTTTTTTTGCCCTATGTCATTATCATTTCTGTAGTTTTCATCATATTCATTGCTTACATCTACTTGAAGCATATTTAAAAATTAAGATGTATTGCAACATTTCTTTCTTTTACTGTTGAATATTTTTACTATTAATGTAGCATTTCTTTTATTTCTTAAACATATAAAAATTATTAATACTTAAATACCTTCAAAAGATGTTTTAATAGAGCTAATTTAGAACATATATGCAGATACAATAGTACACTCCAAAAGACTGGACACAAATCAGTTTGCCCATTTATATATTATTCATTTTATGTATTCTCTAATTTTTTTCTGATTGCATTTGTTTTTACTGGTGTGAATGACTATCTGACATTCAGGGAAACACATCAAAAAGGTACGTAAATGCTGTTCAGAAGGCCTTTAGTCATTAATAAATTGTTTTCTTCTGCTTTTCCTGCTGACAGGAGAAGTAGCAATGTCAACAGTAAGGAAAAGATTGCTAAGAATAGAACTGAAGTCATTGTGAGCTATACTTCTCAAACTTGTAAATGAAAAATGGATTGACTATATTGAAATTCAATGCAGTACCTAAATAACATGTAACTTCTTTGAATTTCGATGTTATCTCTGATGGTAGCATAAAGGTGCAAGTATTTTTTGCATGGACAGGAAGAGTTAATCTTGGAAAAATAAAAAAGCAACAACTTCCATGAGATCATAATTCTAAATAAGGTACTTTAACCACTGTGTGAGTGAAAAGTGCATGAGAGAGGGAAATATACTTGGAAGGCAGGAGCAGACTGAATGAGACCAGAAGAGAATGTAAAAGTGGGACATGTTTGAGGAGGAGAAAAGAAAAATCCATTAACTAGTGGAATAGAAGTAGTCAAGGTTTCAGATGAGAAAGGCCTTGTGCTATAACACTTTGCATCACATCTGTTGAGTCTTAAGCTCCCATTTTCTACAAATGAATCTACCAAAACAAAAGATAGGGGAATGAGAGACAGGTGTGCAAAAGTCCAGGAAGAGGGGGAAAGTAACCAAAAAAACTGAAGAAAACAGTATTTCTTATAATCTCAACCCATTCTGGATTTGCCACCTTGAACCTTTTCCTAAAGATATGTGTCGAAGTCCTTTCTTCTATAAGATAAGATAGACATCATTTCTACCAAAAAACAGTGAAGAGGCTGTTATGCAAGGCCTCAGCAGTGAGAACATTCAGTCCTTACAGCCTTCAAAGCTTAGTGCTGCATACAGTGCTGAACAATCCACCTACCTTCTACCTTGCTCTGAAAAGACCTCAGTAGAAGAGAGAATTCAGTCCAGCATCTATGCTGAATGGTTAGTTGCTGGAGAATCCCTTATCACATGGGAAATGTGACTTCTGGCAATAGAAAGGAAAATTCTTCTTTGCTGATTTGCATCAGAGAAATAGATTTACACATTGCAACTCAGAAGAAGTACTAGATAGTAGGGGCTGGGTTTGCCTTTTGCAGGGGGGTGGAGACAAGCATGTGCCAGTCTGAGCTGAGGTTTGTACTTACTACATGAGGTTTGTTGCTTACTATGTCTCAGAACCTGGAAAGTGTGGAGGGACTGTTAAAACCCATCTTGATTTCAGACTATATGCCTTTACTCTTAATTCACATGGGCAGCAAAAATACTGCTCTGAATGCATCAAGAGTGATTATAGAGCCCGGGGGATTGGGCAGATGGCATCAGAGACCAAATATATCTTCCTGTAGTCGGTTGGAACAGAGGAAAGGCTCATGTAAGAGCACATGCCTCTTGAGGGTCCATATGTGTCTGACATTGTAAACAACACTTTATTTTTTATGACTACAAGACACTTATGAGGATTTCAGAGTAGTGGGAAGAGATAGGATGCACTCAATTAAGTGAGGAAAGAACATCTGTGCAAGCACACTTATCACCCTAAGTGAGAGTATCATCAGACTAGCCTCTGTGGAGGATGGTGATGAGAGGCTGGGAAGTTGAAGCAGGGAAGGCAGTGAGAAACTATGTGAAAGAATAGTGTGATGCACACAGCTCTCCTATTTCCCTTTTGAAAGCAGTGTAACTGGGCATCTAGCTCAAACACCCGTACTCAACACATGAAGCACAGGGAATAAATAGGAATTAAAGTCTGTGAACAGTGGCAGACCTATAATCTTCTTGGATTTATAGACACACATTGGAATATCTGGTGTAGCTGTATGGCTGCAATGGACAGAAAAAAGAACAGAACCTGGCCACCAAGGTTCCAGCCTTGCCAAATGGGCTACCATGCTTGTCTCCCCGCTCCCTTTGCTTTTGGAAGCGACACCTATCTTGGCAGCCATCTGGCAAACATCGGCATAAACAAGATGCAAAAAAGGAAAGAGGGGAGTGATGAAGAATGAGATGATGTGGAGGGAGAACATGGAAAAAAGAGCAAAAATAGGAAAGATTCAGAAAAAAACAAACAAAAGGAAGTAATAGAAGTTTTCAATAACTGAAATGGCACATCTCAGAATGTAAGAAGCTGTTCGGCTAACGAACTGCTGACTTCAGGATAGAGCAGCCAGGCTGGAAGCTGAAGATATGGCAGTTAGCAAACACATCAAGTTAATCTTTTAAAAAATGTGGCTGAATGGAGGAGTCAATTTTATGCACTTAAATATACTTTCTCAGATACATATTTTTTTTTTATTCTGTAAGAAGATACAATTCTCTTAGATCCTGTCTAAATGAAAAGATGTTTTTAAAACAACTGCTTGGCTTTTATTTGTAAGATAAATAAACATTCAAATGTTGAATTTTTGTACACAGACTCCCAGGAATACTTGCAAGGACAGGTGTCCAGGTAAGAATACAGGGATGTTGTCCAGGAAGCTAGGGACCAGGTTAGGAAGGCTAAGGCCCTCTTAGAATTAAACTTGGCTAGGGTTGTTAAGGACAACAGGAAGAGATTCTATAGGTATACTGCAAATAAAAGACAGGCTAGGGACAACATGGGCCCTCTCCAGAAACTATCGGGAGAACTGGCTACCCTGGATTTGGAGAAGGCTGAGGTTCTTCATGACTTCTTTGCCTCAGCCATTAGCAGCAAATTCTCTGACCACACCAGCCAAGTCTTGGAAGGCAGACACAGGGACAGTGAGAATGAAGACCCTG
>JANRGW010042500.1:0-20377 GCA_024733675.1 Psilopsiagon aymara | reverse complement strand
AGGTGCCCTGTCTCTGCTTCCTCCCGGCTCCCCCTCCTCCCTGGCAGAGCATGAGGCTCAGAAAGTCCTTGGCCAGAAAAAAATGTTCTCAGCAGTAACTGAAAACATCGGTGTTATCAGCGCTGCACCAGCTACCAAGGAGAAAAATGACTGCTACTGCTGAACCCAGGACACATGGCTATTCTTGATAAGAATATTCATTCATGTCTTGATATTTCTCTTAAAGATTATTTTTTCATGGAAAATTCTATTTTCTTTTTGTAGACAGAGTGGAAATAGCATTAGGCATATGTTATCTTCTATTTTATTGCAAGATCTGTTTCATTCTGCGAGACAATAAGACTGCTCACAACTAATTATCCTGTAAAATCATATTCAAGCACAAAATGTGACAGAAACAGTGAAATTCTGGGAGATTGTTATGTACCATTTTTATGTATGGAATGCTTTGATATTCTTGCCGCTGTACAAGCCAAAAAGTCTCTTCCCTATGGAGCCCACAGTCTATGGCTTATGCTGTGCAATTTAAGACAAGCCTGAGCTTAAAGCAGTTGAGAACTGCCTCATTTCCTGCAGTGGGAGCGTGCCAGCTGCTGCCCTCCTTGTGAAGATAAAGCTTGCACATCTGGTGTGCTAAGACAGGTTTGCTTTTTCCTTTGGGTCGGTCCCATCCCCAGGAACACAGTGAAAATATAAGATACAGCAGATCTTTGAAAGAGAAGCAAAGCCACCTTGAGGCACAGGCTGTGCAGGCAGTTGTCTAGAGAAGCAGGCTGCTAAGCTTGCAAAATAGACAAGATTTTATCATCTATTGTGTGCAGGACAGTCTAGATTTGCTGCTGCTGAGAGAGAGGTCAAGGTGGGTGAAGCAATAGTTACTGCAACGTGGCGGAAACTCCAATGCAATGGCTGTTTCCAAATGCCCCATTCCTGCAGCAGAGTGGTCAGTTCCTGACTTCCCACCTTCTGAGCAACAAAACTTAGATTTTCCTAAACTGACTCTGAAAAGGAGATCACGCTATACACCTGTACAATTTATGCAGTGCTGTGTAGACAGCCCACTCTGGATAAACGAATATATGTAAATAGTACAGTGCACAGTCTTTCAGAGATACTAGCTTGGCTCCCAGAAGGATAAATTCTTAGTTTTCCACTGGGTGAGCTTGAATGATGCATCATTCTGACATGGCTATAACCCTCACAGTTTTTTGAGCCAGTTCATTTGCAGACAGTTTGGATATGCTACATGCTGCTACACTGCCTAATGTGGATTTATCCTTTGTGATCTTCCTCACAGCCTCGATAGCTGACTAATGACCCACCCCAGGCAGGTCCTAAATTTGCTAGAGCAGCTCAGACACTGGATATACTGAGTAAGCAGATGGTGTGCCCAGCTCAGAGTGGTTTAGATGTCATTTTTTGATTAAAAATTGTGTAGTGCACATAATTCTTGCAACTGACTACTCCAGTCACTAGTTAATCAGTTTGAAGGAAAGGTATAATCTATTGCTAGTGTTTTAACTGTTGTGTACTAGCTGCACAGGTAGGTAACAGGTTATTTCTTCCCTATAGCAACAGAAGGAATTGGGGGACACATACTTTTGTCGTGTTCTTCCAGTCCTGCAAATGCACCTATATATCCCACAGTATGTATTACACCAAAAAAGTTGTTGACCAGTTACCTAGCTCTTGCTTTCTACAGAAGCCTGAATTTATCATTATCAAACTCATGGTCAATAAAAACAATAATGTTCCCTGTTTCACTCTCTGAGAGGACATGCCAACTTGTGAAGCTCAAAAAGGCCCCTATGGCAAAGCGATGTTTTTGTCTCAGTTCCCAAATTCTCCAAATAAGAGCAATGACTCATAGCATGTAAGATGAGGTTTCCAGTTGAATTCACCACTGAGATTTTTTCTGAAAGTTGGAGCTCGTGTAGTTGCCCCTAAGATTGCCATAGCCTGAATCCCTAAGTACCTTTAAAAATGTTCTTGGTGTTTCTTTCATCGACTTTCAGAATGTTTTGCCTAAATATCCTTTCATATGTATGTCCTTTAGGATCCTTCCCACAATAAGCACACCTAAAAGTATTCAAACAAAAGCATAGCTAGCCTCACTGAAGATGCCTGGGGCTGCCCTATATAGAATATCCCATTGGTCAGGCACTCATCAATAGATGTTCTGCATTTCCCTCGACTTGAAAGAATTCAAACCTACAAAGCCCAGCTCCCAAGAAAATCAGTCACCAGACTATTATCACTTTCCTTCCTTTTTAGCTGAAACTGGAGTCACATTGAAAAAGAAAATACAAAATTCAGTATGACAGAAAAAGGGAGTCAGATTCTGTAGCAGTTTTCTTCACACAATGAAATTCAACAAAGCAGACAAATAAACAAGATTCCTTTAGGAATTTTAATGTTGAAAATTCATTAATATGTGTAAAAAACATGCTGCCATTAATTATGTAACTATCTCAGAGATGCTGCATTTTTTTTTCTCGTTCATAATATACATGGTACAGATACTACTGAAACTATTATTAAATCATATACTGATGAATGAGCACAAAACTATTAATGGCACATAATTTGCAGTGCACATGTCCACTAGAGTATCTAGCAATCCACGTAAATCTTATAGTATGCCCTATGTGCTTTGATTTTCTCTGTTAGATGATTAATGAAAAATATTCATTAAGAGATTTCTCTAATGAGCTGTGTTCAAGCATAAAATAGGCCACTCCTTTTATAATTTAAGTGGGGGGTTTGGAATATAAATATCCTCTGATTCCCTATAGGAACTGGCTTCAATTAGGGATTTCATCTTAACACAGATTTCAGGATCTTTGAAGCGTCTTTGAAGTTTATAATTGGGTCCAAGCTGAAATGTGATGTCACTCACTCAAACACTGGAGCTCTCACTACTTATGGTTGGTGGAAAATATGCACTTTATTTTTCAAGACACATCCCAAAATTCTGTGGCAGAAAGTTGACACACTGAGGCAGAAAGTTGGGAAAATATTCAGATTACGAAATCAGTACAACACATGCATATACACCCACCTGCCCCCACCCCCCCCCAAGCCTCTGGTCAGTTAATCCTGGATCCCATTCATACAATTACATCAGCCTTAGTTTCTTTGTTTTTCATTATTATATATGGGGGGTTGTGCTTTTATTTACTCTGTTTCCATGTGCAAGGCACTGTGAATGCTTAAGCAGAGCAATAGGCATTTTAAAAGAATATACATAAAGGCCAGATCTTAGGAAAAGCAAAATAGTCTTCACTCATCCTCACAGGTGAAAAGCACAGAGTAGAACAGCCCTCTGAAATACCAAATGTATTGCTCCTGTGTCTTTCTGAAGTCTATTAAAAGTAGGAGCCTTTACAACATGTCCTGAGAGTGAAACAGATCTGAACTTCTGGCCTCCTTGGGGAAGTAAGCCTAGCTGAAGACACTGATTGTCAGAAGTGGCATTCCTGAGCTGGATGAGCTCACTGTGATTTGCTGTCCCTTTTTAATGTTGAACAGAGTAATGGACCAGGAGCATTCTGTTTCACTGAAGTCAAATAGCGAGTAATGTGATAAAGTGAGAGGACTGAAGCTCTTTTCTTTTGCTATTTCCTCTTTAGTCATGAATGATTCCTAGCTGATGCTAAATCGGAAACTCACTTTAGCTCCAAACTCCCACCACAGCTGTCCAGCTAGGCTTCAAGCTGAGGTGCTGCACTCATCACTGCTTTGGCTTTCTCAAGTAGAGACAAAGGAGCCTCCGCATGTTGGTAAATAAAGAAAACTAAAAACCCACAGAAACAAAGAATAGACCTTGGCACAGAGATTTGACACTGGGTGATGGCATATTATAAGCAAAACACCCCAACAGTTTGTAAACTGCCATGTCTTCCAGTAGTTCAAAGAGGAGCACAGAACAGTGGTTCCATCAGAAATAGACTGAGCCACCTAACACAGCTAAAGAGAGTTTGGTTTTAGTTTAATGACTGCTCTGGAGGGACAAGCATAGAAGGGCTCTGCTCCCACAGGAATGCTCTATCAATTAGGTTAAAGTTACATTTCCTCATACCTTATCTTTTTTTGTCCCTGTGGTCACTGTCCTCCTGGTGCACATTCACATCCTCCTGAAATATGGATTGTATGAGTTCAAACAGCTCTTCAGCTCAGAAGTCATAAATGAGATTTCTTCCTTCCTTGGAAAATACCTAAGATGATAGTTTTTATGGTAAAGGATTAAACTGATGCCATCAAATTTAAGTCAGCCAAGATTATAGGTAGCCATCCGAATGGATTATGAGAAAGAAAAAAACAAACATACTTGTAATGTAATGTATCAAGATGATCAAAGTCTAGTATCAAGCGTAACAACTTTCTTCTTTTTCTCAGCCAAAACATCTCTGGGGACAATCCTGGTACTGAGTATGAGCACACTGTCACATCATAATTTAATCACTTCTTCCTTTTCCTTTCCTGGAAAGTCATCTTGGATGGTGTCTTCTGTGCTGAATGCTACACAATGAAAATCCTATTAGTTATACTGTCAAAACCAAATTCACTATACTTTCCAGCAGAATTTAGGCCATTGTTCTTCAATATCATTGTTGTGGTCAGAATACTTTTTCAATTAATTTTCCGTAAGAAAAAGTTCCAGGATTGGGAGTGAGCAGCAGTGTCTGCTCCTGTAGGTCATGCTTGCTTTTACATTACCTCAGTTTTATTGCAAAAGTTCAAAGACACATTTTTCAATTCCTGCAAACTGTCAGTTTGCTCACTGAGACACATGAACAAGTCAGGTAATTAGGCTAATCTTGACAGCCCTATATCACCTGTGCCTTCAAACCTGAAATCAGTCTGAAAGCTTTTTTCTCAGACCAGAATTCGAAGAGACAAAATGCCATTTTCAACATGATAAGCACCTCATTTCCTTTTGAAGACACTTTTGATGGTTGCCTTCTATTTTTCTCACATCACTGAAAGTAAGCATGAATTCAGTGCCCATACCTTAGTAAAGCTGACAGCTTTACTGCCTGACTAATCCACAGCCATTGCCAAGATAACCAGCAATTTTTAAGATGCATTTTGCTGCAATAAATACCATGGTGACCAAATTTCTGCTTGTTCTTTAATTCTCATCACTTAGCCAGGGCTTTCCAGTTGCTACTCACAGTCATGTGTAGGTTACAAATGTCCATCATTCATTGTGAGAAATTCACTGTACTTCTTTAGCCATCATTCATTCTAGCACAGCTTTATGCTTTGAGAATACTCCATGAATAATCCACTTGGATCCAAGCTTCGCTATGGAAGGGGCTGAAAAATGATAGTGAAGTAGGTACTGCTAATTGCAGAGACCTAAACATTTTGTGAGCTTTCCCGGTGTTGGAGAAACTATGCTGCAAATAATTTTCTACAAACAGCTGTCTGATAAAGGAACATTTGGCAGCGTTATCTCACAAGCCTTATATTTAAAGTGCTGACAGAGGGATAAAACTGTGCAGTGTGACTGGCCAAATGTGCCAAAAAAGACCCTGTAACTTCCTTTTTCTCCCTACATTCTTGTCTGCAGAAAATTCTGTATTTGAGGGCCCCTCTTAGTTGCTATACCTATGGTCAAGAGAGATGAGAGTCGAAGTCACTACTAATCAACCAAATGTCAGTTTATATGCTCAATGGAAAGAAATACATGCAATGACAAGGTTAGGACTTCAGTCTCTCATTGCACAGATTTTGTGTATATGCGATTCAGCCAGTAGCTTGGGGCTAATATATGAAGAGCAGATGAAAAAACTACTTTTAATACCATACTGAATTACTAAGATTTCATGCCTTCATATTGGCTGAATATGGCTCATATTCTGCTTCTGCACGAAGCATGAGAAACCCATTCTGTGAGGTTTTCAAATCTAGGCAATCTCACTCTGGGCAATATTGCAGTGTCTGTGGCACTTCAACACATTTGTTCATTCTCCTTGGCACTCAAAGGCGGTTCATGAGACAAGTGGCATGGGGTTGCACCTTTTAATGAGTTGGCAGAATTTGTTGCTTTCTATGGAAAGTGTACTTAGTTGTGCTTAAAAGCTCTCCAAGTTCTGCGCAAGCCTACCATTGATGTGACCAGACCTTCAGTGTGTTTCTCCCTTAAAAGGGGCCTATAAGAAATACAGGGAGAGATTTTTCAGCAGGACTTCTTGTGATAGGATGAGGGGTGATGGTTTTAAACTAAAAGAAGGGAGATTCAGGCTGATGTAAGGAAGAAGTTCTTTACAGTAAGGGTGGTAAAACACTGGAGCAGGTTGCCCACACAGTTGGTGGATGCTCCATGCATGGAGACATTCAAGGCCAGGTTGCATGTGGTTCTGGACAACCTGGTCTAGTTCAAGATGTTCCTGTTCATTGCAAGAAGGTTGGACTAGATGAGCTTTGAAGGTCCCTTTCAACACAAAGCATTCTGTGATTCTGTGATTCTATGTTCTTTTTTGAAGACAACTACTTATCTGGAACTGGGGATCACTGACACTTTCAGAAATGTAAGCCATCTGTTACCCATCTAAATCAGGGGCAAGAGAAGGTTTCTAAGGGTATGTGAAGGCCAGTGTTGAACCAGGACATGGGAACTTATTAGTCTTCTGTAAACATGAAGATATGTTATAGATGCCCTGGTTGGCAAAGATCCGCCTGTGACAAATTCAACAAGAGAAGAGCTTGGTAGGGAAAGTCTGAATAGGAGAATGAGGAGACTTAAGAAAGATATGGGCTATTCTGACCTGCATATGGGAGGGGTGCAAGGGTTTGCATTTGTGTAAAGCAATTCTAGAGGCAGGAGCAGAGCCCTTGGGAAAGTACACAACATTTCATATGAGCATCAAGGCAACTTCAGCTCCTGCAGGCACTTTGCCTTTCACCGTCTATGGATCAGTTACCACAGTGGTGGGCAAACTGCATCAGGGCTTCAGAAAACCTTCAGCTGCAGTCAACCAAACACTCTATCCATTGGACCCCACCAGCCAATTCCCCTGTCTGTTTCTCCATTGAGACTGGAGAGTTTTCTTTGTGTTCTCCTGCTGTTAGGTAACAAAGACTTCTGTTGAGCTGACAGTGTAAAGGTAGCGTATGTACTGCAGCTACGTGTTGTGGGGAAACTCTGTGATCTGGAATGACCTGGAAAATGCATTTTGCTTTTCAGATATGTTCTGGCATGCTCCAAAGCACATGAAAACAGTCTCTTGCAAACTGAAAAGCTTTTTGGCATGCCACTTCAAACAAGCTTATCGAAGAAATACCTGTGATATGTCTCTGGGCAAAAACCCCAGAAAGACTTAATGACCATCTTCTGCATTCCCGTGTATTTTACCACATTGGAACTAACAGTGGTTTAAGAACTATAACTGTAACACTCCAGCAAACAAGAGAGAAGTATTATTCTCCACTTCAATAGATGAAGAAGCTGAAGCTCAGACCAGGGAGATGACTCACTAGTGTAAGTAGGCGTATAAAACATCCCTGGAGTAGCTGAGATGAAAGTAACAAAGCAAGGCTAACAAAGAGCTTCATATGTGTATGTAACATAATTCCTGCCAGTCACTTTCACTTGAAAAACTTTTCTTTTTGCCCTTTTTACTGTTATAATTCATCCTGCTCTTGCTCTAAATATGCATAAACTGTACTAATTGTTCAGTCCAGTCACTCGCCATTTTTGTCTCACATAGTATTTTGTACTTGAGAAGTCTAAGTTGAATTCACCACTGAACCTCATTTTAGGTGATCTTGCAGAGAGCATCCACTGACTTTCTTAAGTAATAGCTCATAAATTCTTCTACTCTTTCACTGTGTAGAAGCCAAGTACACCGGGAAAACCATTTTTAGTTAGCTTTCTGGTTCTCTCTCATTCTTTCTTAGGCTTCTCTCTGACAACTAGCCTACTAGTCCAGCTGCTTTCAAAGGAATGTTATGTTTTAAATCTGTTTCATTTGTATCTTCCTGAACACCTTTGTGGCAAAGCAGAATATAAAATCTATACCTTGATTCATTAAAATTTGCCATGGCATCCCAGCTCTGAAAAGCTCCTCTTTAAAGGCTAGCACATGTTAAACATCTAAAGACTTCAATGCTGTTGCCTTTGGATACTGCATAACATGGTACCAAAATGTAAGAAAGATACAGAACCAGAAATGCTGCACAGAAGTGTGCTAATTAGATCATTGCTTATTCAAGGGAAGAGATCTTTCATCTCCAGGAACTCAGGCAATTAGATGAGGTCCCTCACAGTACACCACAGGGGCAGTCAGCTGATACTAATGAGTTTTGTGCTGTAGTTGAGTAAACAACCGGTCATCATGGTCTCATTAAGGTTCTTCTACTTCCATGTTTTCTTACCAGATGCTGGGCTCTGTGGTCTGGTAACGTGTAAAGGCCTTGTCATTACTTTGTGCCTGTACATATTGCTTCTGCTTGTTCCTTCTACTCTGTGCCCACACTGTTTTGTCTGCAGTGTGGGACTGGTGCTGACCCTGCCTATTCAGTCCTCACCCCATCCACATCATTCTTTTCACATCCTAGCACAGCTTCCACTGAGTGCACAAACCTGCTTATAGACCTGCCTCTTTCTTGAGCTTATTTTACCAGCAATGAAACTTTCAGTTACAGAGAATGACTCGGCTCTGGTCAGCTACAATGCTAGTCAGGACAACAGTCATCACAACTGGATGAGTTTCAGGCTATTTTATGATGACCATCTACCATAAAGGAGCATATTTTTAAGGTACACCAACAGCACTTCTACTTCAGGCTATCCAAATACTTCAACACGGCTCATTTTCAGTACCCCTCTTGAACCCATTGATTGTTTTTTATGTATCAATTAATATTCTGTGGGTTTTTTTTCCAAAATAAAAATATCTGCTCACAAGAAAAGAACTAAAGTCTGAATGCAAATCTGCTTTGCCATTTGAATTCATAAATAGAGCAATGACTGTCTCTAAAAGCAGATACACAAATAAATTTGTGGACTCTGGGCCAGACAGTGCATCTCCAGTGCACATCAACTGCTACTTTATACTGTAGTAAATGACAGCAGATGTGTGATGAAAAGTTATAAGAGGCCAGAATATGAACAGCAGAGCTGGTCAGAGAATTTTGTGTAGCACTAGAGACTGATGGAATCAGCCATTCTGCTGAAATCTAAGACCTTATCAAATTGGATCAATATCACTTGTATTTTATTTCCAAAGACACCTAGACTACATCAATACATTGCTTTCTTAACCAGGGCAGTAATTCAATTTCTTATTTATAATATTTCAACAGAGTTTCCTTTAAAGCACTTGCAATGAAACCAAAAATGTAACTCAGTCACTTAAATAGAGGTACCTATCACCATTTAAGGTTAACTGGCTGCTGGCTGTTCCTCCAGAAAGGAGAAGGTTGCCTTTGAAGGTCCTGTGCACAATTAATATAGCGCAGATAGATATAAATATATGCATTAGATGTTTGTATTTAGGCAACGAAGTCACAGCACCAGTGACTGTCAACAGCTGTTTAATGCCAGATACATTTCAGTACTAAGATTAACATCTTTAGGTTTCTCCTGCAATTAAAAAATTTTCTGGTTTTACAGTCCTTGAAATTATCCTATAGTGTTTTCCTTAAAACACTTTTGCTCCACCTCTCCTACATGCTACTCACTCTGATGCTTCTTGAGCTATAGAGCATAATATTCCATTTTTTACCTGAAACAAAAAAAATCAAAATTAAGACCCTTAATCCAGGAGGAAAGTATTTGGAAAATAGATAATGCCAGGAAAATGTGTTCTCATTTGAATAATGTCTGTACTTAGGCTTACACTGAATTTGATAGTCTTGCATATATATAATACATACATGTGTATTCCATGTTAATCCAAGGTAATTTTCAGATGCATGCAAAGCTGTAGTTATTTGCACTTAGTTATATGAAACAAGCTTTTTCCCGTCATATGCTTTTCTTTCCCAACCTTTTATTTCTGGAAGTAACCTAACCCTTTTCAAACAGAAGCCTGCCAGACCACAGAATTTTTTGTCACTGAGAGAACCCTGAGGTATCACTGAGTAGGCACAAAGAACATAAAAATGCCCAAGAAGTATGCTTTATGCGAGCTTATTTAAGCAGCAGAACCTGTCTCAACTCTCAGCTTGAACATATTTCACAATAAGCTCAGGAAAATGTGAAACAGTGGGGAAAGCAAATACCACCTGTTTTAATGCCCTCTGAAATTGTAATTTGCTACAAAATTAACTTTAAGCTGAAGAGAGCCACTGACAAAGTGCATTTAGGACATAGTCAGCCAACAAAGTTTTAAAAAGGAGAAGGTTTTGGTGTGTCTGTATTTTCTTATGAAACACAAGGTCCATGACCTAGAGCAAAATGCAGAACTTTGAGTGCAGATTCAGATCTCAGTTCAAGTTTTTGTTTTACCAGAATATTTGTAAATATTTAGAGAACTATATCCTATATGGACTAAACCCATAAAGGGAGCCTTTTAAATTCACCCTCAGGCTTCTGCAACTCATGGGTATATGCTGAATGTTGACAGAGGTCTCAAATTGGCTGCAGATGTGCATAGGAGAATCCCATCTGTTTCACTCTCAAGAGACAGATTCTTGAGGATAAGTTAAAACATACCTGCACCCCATTGACAAGTGAAACCAGGTATAAAGAGCTGAACCAGCTGATTTCTGGGCAAGGGAATTCCTAGCACACAGGCAGCTGAACACAGAGTTTTCCCCAGTCAAAACCCCTCCATACTTACAAAGGATGTGTAACTGCATGTAGCGAGACTGAAGAATATGTCTGCCCTGCTTCCCTTGGCTCATATATAGAGGTATCTAATCTCTACAGCAGAGACAATTACACTCAGTTTTACATTTGTGAAGTAGGAGCTGTCTATGCTAGATTTAATGAGTATACATTGCAATGTCAAAGACAGAGTCAAGCCCAGTCTTTTCATGTGGCTATTTTTAACCGTAAAGTAAGACCACCAATTATTTTTGCCCAGATAATCAAAAAGCTGTTGCGGTAAGGATATGTTGGTTTTACTTTCTTCTGAGCCAGGCTACTACAAAATTCATTGACCTGAAAGTGAGATGGCCACATAGCTTTATCTATCCTTGGATAAGTTATTTGGTTTTTATCATACTTTTTTCTAAAGAATGACTAGGAGTTGCTAGACACTTTATGAAAATTATTGAAGATTGAATTCTGTTCTCATTTACACCAGTGTTAATAGCACCACTGAAGAGTCTGATCCACAAACAAATGGCAAATATTTTCTCTGATATGAAAACAACTCACTCTTCTGTTGTGTAACTTGAACATATTTTTAGCTTTGTTTTCCTTTGTGGTTATTTCTTCTTTTTTTCTATATCTGTAACATGAAAACAGATGGGAGTTCTGGTCAACATAGATATTCATGAAAGACAGATAATTTTAATGTAATGGGTTTGGCTAGTGCATAAATGAATGCCTGTCCTTCTGATCTTTGTTTTTTCAGTTATTTTTCTTTTTGTCTGTGGTTTACAAATAAACTTTTTTTTTCTTTAGTAGAAAAGGTCATTGTGTTCCTGTAATTTTCATGCCACATTTACAAGCTGCATCCTGTTCATTATATCCAGTCACTCTTACCCCAAGCACCAAAAATTAAAAAGACAACACTGCTTCATGCATATGTGAAACACAATGAGGAACAATCCAACAAGGCATTGAGAATATTAGATAGTGTTACAATGGCAAGAAACTTATCTATCAATTACAATAAATGAATTCCAGAAGGACATTTAGGTTCTCTAGTTGATACAAAGGAAAAGGAAAATACAGATACTTATCCAATTACAGCTAAGATACTATTACAATCACAGGGCTTCCTTAAGTGCCTTGTTCTTGCATGCAGGGTCTAAATAGACATTGTAACACTATATTGAATAGCACTCTATAATGCAATATGGTATAAAATAAAACCCCACTGTCTTTATCATTAAAAAAAACTTATAAACAGAAAAGACATTTCACAGTGAGTATTACATCTAAAAAACTTCTCTAAAATGCCATTATTACTTCATCCGTAGTTAAGTTTCCAAAGTTATTTCCATGTTAACCTTGTTCACAATTGTTTATAATGTTCTGAAAGATTCTATTTTCGGACTCAATGTCTCTATGTTTTGCCTCAAATAAATAATATAAACTGTCTTCTTTGTGATCTGTTTTCCTGATAATACTTATGTCTCCTTGTTCATTCTTTCTCTTTTCTGACCTCATCTGAAGTGAGCCTAAGTACTGTGACCTAAAATTACATTCAACAGCAAATCTTTGTGCAGCAAAACTCTAAATGTGTGCACTGACCTTTAAAGATTGTGCACAATAAGTTCTAAACGCACCTGTGATGTTCTGCAAGCCAGAAATGAAGAGCAGCTTTTATGAATAATTGTGTGCAGTGATGGTTATGCTTCTTCTCCAAAGGCAAAGCCTCTAACTCCAAATACTGTTACAGCTCTCAAGCTGACAAAACAATGGGTCTATATATACAGAAGGGATTACATCCTCTATTTCAGTGTTGATACTCTACCTCCCATTCTGGTATCTGAAGTTGCATCTTACTTGCAAATAAAATAGAGGAGGTCCCATTCTTACCAGGTTGCACCATATAGATCATATATGTGCAGCTAAGTTACATTACTATCACCCACCTCTGAAAGACACTGTCCTTCCCTATACTCCTTACTGGAAACAGCTGTTGGCCTAACCAGTTCCATACCCTGAGTGTTTGCTGGTTTAGATCAAACCAGTGTAAGTGTTTTAGCAATGTGGAGTGCTCAGTGCTGTGATTTGGCCTAGTTCAGTGTAGTATTACAGGCAGCTTACGTGATTTCTGGTACTTATTTAATTGGCATTTGATATTCAGTTGTCATTCCGCATTTCTGCCGTGCAATTGTAGTTTGACTGTCCAGTATTACGTAATGGATCACTTTTCCATGAAGTTCAGTATACTTCCCTAGGTCATAAGAGTTCCAGAGGAATGTAAATAAATCCTAGGGCATTTTCTAATTTTGTATTCTGATGTCTTTCCAGAAAGCAGATTTATCGAGGCATATCTGCTTTCAGAGTTTCTAGAGTCTCTGGAGAGAATGTAGACCTTCAGTGATGGATGTGATGCTTCTTCCCCCAGTGTCTTGGAAACAAGGTATAAACTTTGTGTAAGAGTTCACAGCAGTTCCACCTTCCTATTTGACCTACCCTGCATATTGTCTGGAGCAATCAAGAGGATTAAGGGTCTGAATCTGCTTTTAACCCCCACTTTCAAACCTGAGTAAGTCCTGTGTTATACTATATAGTATAGTATTGAAGAATTGTCAATTGTGAATGATGTTAAAGATAAATAATCATCAGTATGCAATAAGTAGCACAGTGGTATTTAAATGTCGATGCTGAAGCTCCATGAAGCAAATGACTCTTGATTGTTAACATGGTGTGGTTATCTCCTCACACAATTTGATTTTTATAGCAGGTAATGAAAGGCCTTTTCCATAAAGTATAACAACTGCTGACACTGAAACTAACAGCCAAATCTACATTGAGATACTTCTAGGGGGAGAAGGGAAACAAAAGCTTTTTAGATACTATGGGCAGCACAGTTTTAAATGGAGGCCTGATTCTGAAGTTTTTACATCATGACCTTACGCAACATATTTTCTGGTTTGTATTCTTCACTGATTACTATGATAGATAAGTAATATTGGTATGGAGTAGAAGTCTTCTTGCCTAGAGTACTTAGGAGTCCTCAAGTACTAAAGTTTATCATTGTATTTTCAGAACTCAGTCCAGTCTGCTATCATCACACAGAATTACAAACCTGCAAATGATAAATATTTAAATAACATATCAGTGTTCCACAAAAGCCATGTGTGCTCTCAAGCTTTCTTGGAATGAAGAAAATGAAGCATTTTATGTTTCTTTGTCCAAGACTCACACTCGGGGTTGATTCTTGAGCACACCATAGATACAAGATGTAAGAAGATACAAGATTTTAAAGGATTTCCAGAACATAAATGTATTTCATCATAAACATACACAGATCTGGAAAAAATAATAACACAGCTGCCAGAATTTCCCTACCTCAGTTACCTTCTCTTCAGCTTTCATTGGATATGCTTCAGTAACCTCTGAGAAACCCAGGATCCTCCCCACACTGAATGTGAAAGCTCTCACCACACTCATGGCCTCTCTCTCACTCTCAAGCAAACAATTTTATTTCTTCTTTGGCTTGTCTCACCGGCTATGGCTAACTATGGGACATGGAGCTTAGTGATGTGATGCAAACTTCAGGCTTAGAAAATCTGCTAATGGCAAACCCACTTGAAATATATCTGGTTGCAGTAACATAGGTTTATAAAAGCATCTTATGAATCACTTCACTGGGAGCTGTAAGACCTGAAATAGAGAAAGAAACGAGATTCAGGTAGTTCAGGCTGCTTGAGGATGATTTGAATTTGACTGTAAATATAAACTTGTGTTGTATGGATTCATGACCCTTTTCTGCTGTCCAGCATTCCTCCATCAGTGTTATTTCTCCTCTTGTTCACCACATTTCAGCTATGGCACTTTTCACAGGCAGCTGTTCTATGCTTGGAGAAATCGAGGAGTCTCAGATGTTGGTTTGCTGCAGAACAGGTGGAGAAAATTTTTTTTCCTTGAATTCCTCAATCTCAGTCCAAAGAGTTTTCTCTGAGCTATATCACCAACCCTCCCGATCCTGTTCTAGTAAATAAGCAAAGAAGATCTCCATATTCAAGCCAAGGTTGCAATCTGGACATAACACATATGGGAAGTTCCAAAGTCACATCAGTGTTACAATCTGCATTTAGACATATTCCACAGATTATTAGGTGTCAATTATAAAATAAGGCATATATTTATAGTTTTTAAAGCCCTTAACCCAGTAATTTCTTCTGAATAATAAAATAAGACATGTCAATAAAACTTAGACAGCAATTGTTTTCTTATTTCTTACAAGATTTGCCACAAAGCCTCTTGATAACCACATCTCATTCATTGCTTTATGAAAGGGTTTAGAAGGGCAGCTGTGTTACATGCTTTTCCAAAAGTTTTCATAATAAACTAAGAATATCCACATTAAACCCTTTGCTATTCACCACCACAGCATTTGCTGCCTGTTTCTGCTAAAGACAGCTAAAATGAGACTTTCTTTTAAGAAATTAATAAATAGCGGGCAATCCTGGACTGGTTTTAGAGTACCTGTTAGAGTATCACTTGTTGTTTGCTGATGACAGTGGTCATTTATTTCTTTCACCTGGGACAAGTGAATATTTCAAATGGTCATAATGAAGTTAGAGTGTAATCTTTGTCCTGCTTAAGTCAATGAGATACCCCCTTCTGCAATTTTTGTTGTAGTATTTTCACAGAATTAAAGAATAGTCAAGATTGGGAGGGATATCTGGAGGTCATTTGGTTCAGCCTCCTGGCTCAAGCAGAGACACCTAGAGCAGGTTGTCCAGGACCGCTTCCAGATGACATTTGAATACCTCCAAGGAGGGAGAATTCACAACCTCCCTTTGCAACCTGTGCCAGTTGTCAGTCATAGAGCACTGGATACTCAGGTCTTTTTCCGCAAAGTTGCTTTCCAGCCAGGCAGCCCGCAACCTCCTACCCAGGCACAGGCCTCTATGAGGTTCCTCTCAGCCCATTTCTCCAGCTTGTCAAAGTCACACTGAATGGAAGCATGACTCACTGGTGTATCAGCCACTTCTCTCCATTTTATATCATCAGCAAATCTGTTGATACTATGTCCCATCATCCAGATCATTAATGAAAATGTCAAAAAGTATTGCAGCCAGTATTGACTCTTGGGGTACATCACTAGTTACTAGGCTCCAGTTAGACTTCATGACTCTAACCACCACCCTCTGAGCTCAGCTGGGGTAGTTTTCAGTTGTGCCACTGTCGTTCCATCCAACCCCTATTTATCAGCTTTTCTACAAGGATCATATGTCAGACAGTGTTGAAAGTTTATAGAAGACAATACTGAAGTGCCCACTGCCTTCCGCTCACCTACCAAGCCAGTCATTTCACCACAGCTAGTCATGGGGTTGGTCTGGGTATTCTGATTGAGTCAGCAACAGGGGAATTGGTCTGCAAGTAGCAGTATCTCATGCTGAAGCTCTTTCAGGGCTTCTGAAGTCACTGAAGATTTAGAAAAGATTACAGACAGAGTCCTAAAGATAGCTGAGCTTGAATGCTTACAAAGGAATATAAGCTAGTTTCTGCCCAAAGACCTCCATAAGCATGAATGCAATGGTATAGGAAGGGACAAATCTATATAATTTTTTTTAACTGAACAAAATAAGGTCTGAGAAAGAAGGCTGTAGTCTTCTTCCTCTTCAGTTACAACTATGGAGACACTGCAAGAGGACACCTAATTCTGTCTTAGCTGACAGTCGGGTTAGTGCTAGATGAAAAGTTTCCTGAATCGACCCAGTAAGTAGTGGCATAGGTTTCTTGAACTGTCAGGGGATAACTGATTGAACTAACACTACCTCTGCTAAAAAAAATCTACTTCACACAAAAGGAAAAAAAATCAGCTGGATATTAGAAATACCTATCTATCTTCAAAGACATCTGAAGGAACTGAGATTACACTGCCCATATGTCTGTGTTAGGTCATGGGCAGGTATGTAGGTATGTAGGCTGTGTGTTTCCAACTCAATATAAAGTTATTTACCAAATCTTGAGATCTTTTTTTTTATTTCTTCATTTCAGTTTACCACAGTTTAAAAATTATTTGCTACCAGAAAATTAATTCTAGTGGTGACCTTTGTGGTATCAAACTACACACTGAATTATAATGTATTTATATATTAAACCGCAAATTCTATGCAAATAAAAAAATCATAAAAATAAGAGGGTTTCATGTGTTTCAACTGATATGTCAGAGATGGTGATCTTTCCTTCCAGAAAACACTTTGAATTCTTCCTATTAGCTTTCACTGAGGTTATTTAAAAAAAAATAAATAAAATCTAGAGAGAGATTTTAAAGTTCTTTTCATGTTCTTACTTAACCTTCCACATCATTATATTCTACTTCAAAAGTGGTTAAGAACAGAAGACATGACTGTACTAACTCAATGCAATCTTTCTGGCATGAAGGACTTAGGGCACCACCTATGGTAATTTTATACTAAAAGGTTGATACAGACAGGTTGAAAACTGTCATTTAGCATCTTTTTCTTTTTTTTTTTTTTTTAAGTAAACATGCCTGTATGATGAAAGACAATGCAGCTATTAGAAACACAGTACAAAAATAGGTCAGCAGTGGGTTACTGTGATGTGGAGAGCACAGGTTTGCAAATGTTAGTCTTTAGGGGTCCTTTGAGAAGCTAGCTGAAAGTGGTTTTGCTGAGCTACACAGACCTTCTCAGTTCAATGTTCCCTAGTAAACAAAGCCAAGAACCATAACAGCAATTGACTGGAGTGAATGAAGTCCATGTGAATATAATGTAATGGCAGCTCTTTCACTGATTTTGGCTAACGTCCGGTACAAGAACTGAACAAACAGGGTTCATTAATTAAAAAAGGCAATTTGAAACTGCTTTTCTTGGTTGTTCTTTTCTTTTTTTCCCATGGATACAGCTTCAAACAGGAACAGTCAGTTAAACAATACATTTCTAATGAAGCATTAGCAAATAAGTATATGTTCTCCTTGTGGAGAAAGCTATTTCCAAGTTTTACTTCTCCAATTTGAGAAAGAAAGGAACGTCACATGATCAGCATGTTCCAGCACAGTTCAGATTTTGCATATTCCTGCCAGAAGAATCTGCATATAAAAATGATTTACAAGAAATATCTGGTGAATAAATTTGAATTGCCAAATGTTTCATTAAAAAAAATAAATAAAAAGCAGGTGATTTAATGATGAGAAAAAGCTAAAATAGCTAAATTATTAACATAGGATTAGCTACTTAGCTTTATCTGGGATATTTTACTAGCTAATTCTGAACAGGATAGCAGTTCACTCTTTGTAAATACAGATTATCACTGAGAAAGATCAGTTGTTTCAGGTAGTCAGATGATGGTATTAGTTGTTTTTATAAAGAAGTACATATATGTAAATAAAAACTGAAGTCTTGTTGAGCTTTTCTAGTTGCTTATCACTTGATCCTGAGGATGATCACTTTTAAAGAAGTATTGCTTGTATTTAAAGGTAAATAATTACTTATCAGATTCTTTTCTGCAAGACAAGAAAATTGAGCTGTGTAAGCTCAAACAGGCTATACTGATAAACACCACACCCATAATCTGTGCAAGCAACTTGCTTAGTTTGTTTTTAAAGGGTGATCAACAGGTTTTCTTGGGTTGGGCTGGTTTTGTTTCAGCGTGTCTTGTACAAAGAGTTGACTTCTGTCTTTTATAATGTACTCAAAACATTCTTTTCCTCCAACATGCAAATCTTGCAGTACCACGTGATAAACACATTATTTTTCAGCTGATCAAAATCAGTATTTTATATCATAACTTTTATTGCATGACATGTTACAACTGTGGCATTTTTCTCCATTGTTTGAAACTTTTTACAGGCCACTATAAAAGAAAATATATTTCTTCTTTGAAAACCTTGTCTCCCTTACTTCTGAGAAAGCCATAGCTAATTAATTCAAACCAGTGACAATTTTTCTTTTCCTTTGTAGAAATGTCCCTCAACTCTTTCCAGAATCTGACCATATTTAAATGCAGCAACCATCTTGTGGGTTGCCCTCCTCTCACTCAATTGCATACTCGTGCTATAAAATTCCAGCAATGTCTGTCACTGAAAATAGCGCTGGCGCAGTACTAGCTGCCTTTCAAATTTTTCAGTGAATGAAGAAAAGAAAGTCATTAAGTCAAGTAATTGCTGACAAAGAAATATGGATTCATATTCAGTATTAATTAAAAATTCCAGTAATGTGCTTAACCTCACACCTGTACACTTAGGAACTTTTCCACAGTCAGGAAAGGAGTGACACCAGTGATAACATCTCTGGCCTAATATGCTAAGAGTCTCAATAAGTCTTTTAACAGGTGTAAATCCCTGAGGTTGGACTGAAGAACAAGCACTAGCTCTGATCAGACTAGCTGAGGACTTGGTATTTTTTCACAATGTCTTTCAGCATTCATGGAGGAGATATTGGCCTGGGTGATTTGAAAACATCCAAGGAGAAACTCCTATACACACATGTAGACATGTAATTGGAATTCCTCTACAGAGACCACTGAATGAGTTCAAACAGGACTCCAGCTTTTCTTTTGAATATTTGGCCAAATAAGCAAAGTTTCAGATCAGTTTTTAGTCTATACAGAAGTACATTATCTATCTGTCTTAATGCTGGATATTTCTCTCCATTTGTCTTTAAAATATGGCAAATTGCTTCTGAAGCTGAAGTTTTGTTGCTGTTAACTAGAAATATAATCTAAATGAACATCTCAACTATAATTGTCAAGACCTTAGAGGCCAGATAATTTGCTCAGACATCAGTGACTAGGGTCATTTGATACTCTCTGGGGCTTATAAGTGTATGTGTATTTAGCTTGGCAGATGTAGCACAGGAACTATAGGAAATTTGATGGAGTGGCAGCTATGAGGTAAGCAAGGCATCTTTGCATCTAAGTGGCAGCTTAGATGGCATTGGATCCCTTCATGGAGCCAGTAGAATCAAGATCCTGACATTTACAGATATATGTGAAGTGAACCTTATCCTAACTGTGATTGCTGATTTAAGTTCACGACCTTCTTGGACGGATAAGGAGCTGTTGAGGAAAATTCAAAGAAAGAAAGAGGCTTATAAAAGGTGGAAGCAAGGACAGGCAGCCTGGGAAGAATACAGGGATGTTGTTCAGGAAGCAAGGGACCAGGTTAGGAAGGCTAAGGCCCAGTTAGAATTAAACTTGGCTAGGGATGTTAAGGGCATCAGGAAGGGATTCTGTAGGTACATTGCAAATAAAAGACAGGCTAGGGACAATGTGGGCCCCTCCAGAAGCAAATGGGAGAACTGGCTTGATTTGAAGAAGTCTGAGGTTCTTAATGACTTCTTTGCCTCAGTCTTTACTGGCAAATGCTCTGACCACACCGCCCAAGTCTTGGAAGGCAGACACAGGGACTGTGAGAATGAAGACCCTGGGCCCACTGTAGGAGAGGATCTGGTTTAAGACTATCTAAGGAACCTGAATTCATACAAGTCCATGGGACCTGATGAAATCCATCTGCGGGTCCTGCAGGAGCTGCAAATGAAGTTGCTAAGCCACTGTGCATCATATTTGAAAAATCATGGCAGTCAGGTGAAGTTCCCAATG
>JANRGW010042497.1:0-52061 GCA_024733675.1 Psilopsiagon aymara | reverse complement strand
AACTGCTCTACCCCTGTCCATCAGTTCTGTAGCCACATCATAGAAGGCCACCAGATTGGTCAGGCAGGATTTCCCCTTAGTGAAGCCATGCTGCTGTCATCAAGCACCTTGTCCTCTCCTCTGTCACCTTTCCCACCTTCTGATACAACCCCTGTGTCATTTAGCAGGTGGGGGAAGGTTGCATTCCAGCCATGCTCCTGTAAGTACAGGGGAGCTAAATCAATTTCTGCTGGCAAAGAATATTGGCAGTTTTGCTAAAAGATCATTATAGGAGTGAAATATTCCATTTTAAAGGGAGAGACCAAGCAAAAATGTTCAAAGCATTTCACATATGTTAATTAATTTAGCAAGCAATGTGTTTTTAATGAAGTCATGCAACAAGTTAGTGACAAAACCTGAGAATAAATAGAGTTCTGAGCTTTTTTCTTAGTTTTGTAAGAAACCATAACACGTTTCTCAACTCTGAAATTCCTTTGCAGGATGAGGAGTTAAGTAGGGATACGTTCCCAAAACACTCTTATTGCACTGCATTAGGGTACCACGCATCTTTTCTCTTTCTCTTTTTAGAAGTGAGAACAATTTGTTTCAAAGTCTTATTATTTCTAGCTGGCTGCCTCATTAAAACAAGCACTGTGACGGCAGCAGTCTGTGATTATAAACACCAGGACAATATGTTACTGTGTTTGTAACTCCACAGACAGAGGAGAAAGAAATGTTTTTTCCACCCTTCTGTGTCTAGTGAAGGCTTCCCCCCACCCTCAATCCCTCCCAAGCCTGTTCTAATAGTAAAGCATGTCACTTATAATCTGCTAATTAAATCATTTCACTCCATTTTATATAATTTTTAATTTAGCATTCATTTTCAACTTAGCTTTTGGCTTCATTTACTGATAATAAACAGCATTGCACACAACACATGTTCCTCAAAACAGTCATTCACACACATACAGATGCCAGTAATTTTGCCAGTATGCCATGCATATAAATATTAAATGTAACATCCCACCCTCATTCTACCCGTGATTGAATGTGCATGTTGCTGTTTCATTGTACAATACACTGTACTAAGGCAAAACATGACGAATTTGGATGAAGGGTCTACAGCTCACTGATGTTCACCAGTGCTGGACCTTAGAACATTGGTGTGGTGTACAGGGCAGCTCTCCCTCTTCTCAGTAACAGGATTTGACCTGACTCTCTTGCTGCTCCATCAGTTATTTTGAACACTTCCATCAGCTGGTCTTTCGTTTGAGCATTATGGGGTGGATTGATGGCCCAAAATGAAAGGATGACATTTATGGTACCAGTTTTTGTGTGTTGGAGGCCAGACTGTCGGACCCGAGCTAGCATCCAGGTGATAGTCCAGGGGACTAAACATTAGTTGTAGCCTCAATTCTAAGGTCTGATCGTACCCATCTCAAATTAAGAGCTTTAAGGTTCCTTCTGACCCAAATCACTCTGTGATTCTGTGTTAGACATGGCAGAGCAAGTGCTTCCTCATTAGTGCTGTGCTACTTTAGTGATTGATAGCATTAAGTATTTAATGCTGTGTATGTTGCAATATGTCTCATGACTGCCAATCCATGCTGTGCTCTAGCCTGTTGCATGTCAGTGCAGTAAGAAAGGAACAGAGCTGCTGTAATGATCAAGACATCAGCCAGTGGGAGATAAAGACAGTGTATTATTTTCTGATGCTCCAGAATATATGTCAAGGTGTCCAGGGTTTACGGGGTATCCAGTCTCCTATTTGTAAAAGGAAAAGCAAAAGATCAAGAGTCGCTGGTGATGGTGTATGGCAGCGCTTTGAAGAGCACTGCAGGGAAGGTAGAAAGGTAAAGCTCCCCCTCATTTATTTGAGCTGGTGAAAATTGCCTTTGCTGCTGGATCTGCAGCTCAGCAATGGATTTTCTCAGGCTGCAAGGTCAGCATGTCCCCCCCCAACCACCACCCCAGCCAGCACACAGCCAGGGAGAGGTAATAGCACAGACAAAATGTGCTGCTGGTACTCACCACTCTGTTAATTAATCACCAAACCACTTTCCATTATTTCCTTTTAATTATAACATTATTTGACCATTCAGATTTGTACTGATTAAACCATCATTTAATTGACAAAGTGCACGGTAATGCTAATGTTTCCTGTCAGTTTAAATTACACACGTGGCACCTAGTTTTTCCGCTGCCACAGATTAAAGAGAGAGTGGCCTTCACACCAGGCATCGGCGCTGGCAGCGATGCGCCACTGCCATCGAGCAATTGCTGTGCCCCAGCTTGAAAGTAATAATGATAGGCATAATTAAAACCTGGGAAAAAAAGCTGTATGGCCCAGTAAAATAGACCTGAATGTCATCATCAGTTATATTAAACCAGCATCTGCTGCAGAGACTGGAAATCAAGGAAGGAAATCTATTTCCAGGAGTGGTTGGTAGTACGTTTCCTTGTTATTTTTGCTCATCATATTCTATTAGCTTTATCTGAGGGGAACATTAGCCTGTCTTTCCTCAATATATCTCTTCCCCCCCCCCCCCTTTCTTTTTCTCCTTTCTTTTTAGCAGATTTGTTTTCCGCTCAATTAGACTTGTGATCACAAGAACTCAATGTAGTATTTTTCTCCTTCTGGAAAGACTCTTACAGTGTGATGGGCAAATTGTCAGGAATAATTATACCAAATGGTGGTGATGGGGGGTGGAGAATGATGGAAAAGATCTCTCCCTGTTAGTGATACGTTTTAAGACACAGTGAACATCAAGCTCATTTGTGACAAGGTGAAACTGGCAAGTGGAGCTCTGCCATGGTCTTATTTTTAATTGCAAGTAAACTAATTAGCACTAAATGTTATATAAACCACACGTACTTCCACACCAATCCTAACAATGCGGATTGTGCTTCTCAATAAAAGGAAAGACCAGATGAGTTGGATGTGAGGAAAGAGATAACAGGAGACACTTGAACACACCACCTGTCCTGCCAGAAGGGCTCGAGATTGTTGTTATCATAGCTGCGGGTTGGTTTGAAGGGATTTCAAAGTTTTTTGCTGGATTCATCAAATGCAACAGTTCCTTTCCTCCAGGACCAGGGGATTTTTGAGACCTCTTTACTCTGTTTCCAGGTCTGATAGACCTTGGGCAGTGTAATGCAATGTGCAGCTTGTGTGAGTGGGCGCTTGCTGTTGGAGAAAGGTGTAATATTAGGACAGAATTTAGTCTTTAACCTTCACAATTGAGCGCTGGCTGAGATCTGCAGGAACACAGGAGCTGAAGGCTTTCATCAGAAGGTGGCTAATCTGCGGTCCTCAGTTTTATTGGAAGACAGCACAGGTCAGGCTCTTTGGTGGCTGAAATGTCTTACAGAGGTAGAAGCTGGGCTGCACTAATGTGCACTTGGAATTTTTCCCTGTAGTTTGAATTTCCAGAAGCCTCCCATGTGAAGTGCAGTGATTGGGGACTTCTAAACTTGCCAAGTATTTTTCAATCTCTATGTAGTTTTTCAACTGCAGAGTCTAAGAAACATATATTCTGGTGTAAACGCATTTGCGTTGGTGGAGTTAACAGGAATCGTTGGAATAGTGGGGTAGTATTTATCCTACCTTTCTCCAGACGTAAAAGACCAGATGTTCATCTGTCATGAAGGAGTTTAGATCCCCTGAATTCAGTGGAACTACGTTACTTCGTACTGTCTTGTACTTACAGAAATAGCAGCATCCTCCCTCTGTGGTTTATATGATCAGTGTATCAGTTACGTTGTGTCTCCTATTTTTAGGTGGCATGAGATTGATATTTAGATGTCTCACCTTGAAGAGTAAACATTTTCCCCGCGTGGACTGTCGTACAAAGTAACTACACAGTCGTCATGACTTGGTTATTTCTGGTCATGGTATTATCTTATTGATAGACATTTGATGTTCCTTCTGCAGATGCAACACTGCCTGTGTTAGGAATGCTGACAGGATACTGAACTTCTCCATGTTTACGTGATGCACTTGGGTTGCTGATTAGTGAGGAGCTCCCCATCACCCCTCAGTGTGTGCTTGAGTCCAGAAGTCCCCCATGTGCTGGGCTGCACCCCTGGACTGTGAGCAGCAGCTCATGGAGGGGATTCTCCCCCTCTGCTGCACTCTGGGGAGACCTCCCTGCAGCCCTGGTCCAGCAGTGAGGCAACAGCGCAATTGCTTTTACTTCCCAGTTCTGCTGTAGGTGACAGTAGGTATGGAGTATGGGTGACACGTTAACATTGAGAGAAAACAATACTATAGATTCCTAGGAAATTGTAAGTATATATTTCTGTAAACCACAAGAAAAATTGTATTGGGTTTTAAGGATTTTTGTTAAAAGAAACCTGGAATTCTGTCTAGCGTAAAAGAGATCAAGAACTCACTGTGTTACATTTTAGGTGATGTAGGAGGGATCACCCAGGACATAAAGACTCAAATGACTGCGAAAGTGGGAGGCAAGAGCCCACTTGGAGCTGTGCTCTGCCTGCTCCTGTGCCTGCTGCCTGAGAGGCTGCCTAAAGAAAAGTCCTGTTTTCACTTTGAGACAGAGACTTCAAATCTCTTTATGACTCTTGCTGTTCTTGGGAGTTTTTTGAAGGTGTCTGGGTTGGCTTTTTTGCTCCTTTTCTCTGTATATGTTCTGGAAATAATGTTTATGGTCTCATCTTTCCTGTCTGGAAGTTTGTCATCATCACTTTGTCATGATGTTAATATGTCACTGCTGCATATATGTGCCATCTGCAGGGGCAATGATGGCCCATTGAACGGGAGTTCGGTGAGCTGCCATCTGGATGGGTTGAGTGTAAACTCCATGTGCTCCATGCTTTAGCCATGTCTGCTCATGGTAGGGTCCTGACTGTATTTTCATTACTTTGTAAAACCTGTTTAGAGGAGTTTCTAAGTTGGCCGTCAAACCACTCCTGGCACTGGAAGTTGGCTGAGGATGGCTCTGTCTGGGTTATTTTTCATGGAGTTTTTTCAAGCATACTTGAAAGGGACCTTTTTTCCCCTTCAGTGGAAGGAAACTAGGAGAGTGTCAGTGTTTCAGGAGCTTGGGTTTCTGTCCATACCTGCAGCTGTGTTTTTAACTGGAGAAGTTAAAGCTTCCTCACTAAATACTTAATTTAAGGCTCTTCTGCCTTCTGTCAGATATCACCACCAGGGTGATGGGTTGACTCTGGCTGGAGGCCTGGTGCTGCCCAAAGCCACTCTGTCACTCCCCTCCTTGGTAGGGGACAGGCTCATGCGTCACTCCCCACTTAATTTATTACCAATCAAATCAGAGAAGGGTACTGAGAAATCAACCCAAATCTTTGAACACCTTTCCGCACTCCTCCCTTCTTCCCAGGCTCCACTTCACTCTCAGCTTTCTCTGCCTCATCCCCTCCAGCAGCACAGGACAGGGAATGGGGATTATGGTCAGTTCATCCCACATTGTCTCTGCTGCTCCTTCCTGCCCAGCACAGGGCTCCTCACACCCGTCCAGCACAGGCTGCTCATTTCATGGGTCTGCCAGGACCCTGCTCCAGGGCAGGCTTCCCGCAAGGTCACGGCCGTAATCAGATGCATAGGAAGTTAGGAATGAAAAGCACGTTACAGGTACCAGATAAACAGCCTCATCAACCTTTGGGTGATTGTTGCCTGGAACTTCATTTTTCCTGGGAATCTGGTGCATTTTCCCTGTCTTTAGGCAAGGTCCTGACGTACATTAGTGTGTGTATCAGCCAAAAGTATTGCTGCAGCTCTAGCCTGGGCTTATCTGCTGTTTTCTTCTTCTGGATACTGTGAGCAGAGCCCTACTCTGTGATCAGGCATCCTTTTTGAAGCAAGGTGGTTTTTATTCAGAAGCCGTTACTTAGAAAACAACCTAAAGACCAGCATATTACCATTTTCATTTGTCTCCCTATCTCTTACACCCACTTCCTCATGTGCCTTAACTTCCAGCAGTGTTCTGAGACCACAAGGGCCTACAGAGCATTTCTTCCCTCAAGCTACAAACTGTTTCTGTGCCCCCAGAGAGTCTTTTGCCTCGTGGTGCATTGGCCCTTTAGGTATTTCAGTTCCTAACAGGTTCCTAATCTGGGGAGAGAGCTGCAAAACATCAAGCTGAAGCATGGAAGTTGACCATTGTCCTGTAATTGCCCCCAAGGGTCTGGTCGGAAGTTGTATAGTCATGCTGGCATTTTCCTGTTTGCTTTTCCGACTGAAGTTAGAGGAGTATATTCCTACAGGAAATTCTAATGAGCCAATATAGTTACATAGAGATTTTTTTCCTTCCTGATGGGGTCACACAGAGTGCTAATGCAGTTAGCAGGTATCGGTATTCCTAGATTACATACCAGCACCACACCTTGCTCCGGCCATTTCCATCATTGGGGTTTTGGGTTTGTTTTCCCTTTTGTTAGACTGTGCCTTAGATTAAGTAGTTGGATGTTAATTCAGGAACAAGCCAATACAAAGGAGCAGTTATCTTGGCATCTACCTTATTCTTTCAGTCGGCACTCTGTGAAGCCAGAAGTATTAGGCATAAATCTGATCCTTTTTTTAAAGCCGAATCTGATGTGTTAATTTTGTCACATTAATGATTACCCAACCATGACAAGACAGAATGTTCATGATATCTATTAAATATCTGACAGTAGGAGGTATGTTAAAGGTTGTTCAGTAGCTGATTGGGACATTTATGTCTTGGGTTTTGCTTGCCTGTGCTCTTGCTTTCTGTCACTGAAATCAGTAGCTGCAAGTGGTCGTGCTGCCCTGGGACAGCATTCAGGAGCTGCGTTCTGCATTTCAGGAATGTTTATTGGGTACAGCAGATCAGAATTCAAGAGCAAGGCAAAGTTCAAAGAAACTTTGAGAACTTGCCAAAATAAGAGCAAGGAAGGGATTTGTGTTAGTTCTGGTTTTAAGCTCAGGAAAACAGTATTTCTTAGGTCAGGCTTGAGAAGGATTTGGTGTTGATTCATATCAACAAGATTCTGTAACGATTTGTTGCAGAAAATAACTGAAAATAAGAGTTGTAGGCGAGAACTGTCCAGAATCCAGACTTAAGTGAGGCTTTAAATCTTGTGTGACAGGAGGGAAGTTTGTTCAGTGAAGGTTTATCCTACAACTTCGAGGCATTTCTGTCTCTTCACTGAAAGAGCCTGGAGACAGGAGAATAGGCTGGATAAACCATTATCCCAATCGGTTTTGGCTGTTCTTCTGACCCTGAAAGTCTTGAACACGCAATTTCATCTGTCCAGGATGATATCAGTGAGGCACATGGAGTGTTAAATAGGAACGATGAAGCTTAAGCATCATCACTAGTATTATACAGATAAGTGTTTCTGCAAAGAGGTTTTTTAATCGGCTGATAAGGATAATATGACATCTGAGCACGGAGGCAGCAGAAGGGCAGGGAGAGAAAGAACTGTGTACACAGTCCCATGGAATTGATGCTGGCCTTCAAATTCTTGATCTCTGCAGCAGCCAATTTGGGGGATGGACTTGCACTCTGATAAACTTGAAGGTTTCGAGTGAATCTTCAGCTTTCCATAGATTTTTTTTCCATCTATCTACATGCCTTCTGTTTACCTGAAAAGAGGGGGATGAGCTATGTCTGCATCTGCATTATTTTTGTTAGTTTTTTTTAATTGGGATGCTGACAGAAGTGTAACTAAGGATTATGCTCCATCCCTGGCAGCGTTCAAGGCCAGGTTGGACACAGGGGCTTGGAGCAACCTGCTCCAGTGGAAGGTGTCCCTGCCTGTGGCAGGGGGTTGGAACTGGATGAGCTTTAAGGTCGCTTCCAGCACAAACCAGTCTGTGATTCTGTGATTTCTGGAAGCTATTTCCTTCCTTGTGAAGGATCCAGGGTTGTGAGGCTGCACTTTAGCTTGGGTAGCAGAGTTACTTAGGCACATTAAGCTTTCACTAACTAACCCACGTGCGAAGCACAATTAGAGACCTCTATCAGTATGAAGATTGATAGCTGCATTGTGTCAGCCGTCAACATGTGATTCATTTGGTAGCTATGTGGTGAATAATTTACACAGAAATCAAAGCTTTGAGGCCTTTCTCCCAAAACTCAGTGACTAATGTGTTAAAAAAGTTCATTTAGAGGTTGAATTTCTATAATTTCAAGCATGAAAGTCTGATTTTTGCTGTCACGGCAATAATTTGCTTAATATTTCTACTGAAATAGTAATGAACAGTTTTGATCAGAATGGACCTCAGTGTTGCAGATACTGTACAACAAGTTGCTGACTGCTTAAAAATTGCTCACAATGAAAGTATTTGTCATTCAGAGTTCTAATGCTTCAGGAGCGTCAGACGTTTTCAGGCATACATTGATTCTGTCAACATCTCAGCAAAATAACAAAGAATTGAATAAAACCCAGAGTTCAGAACTGGCCTAATGCTTTGTCCACTGAATGGTAAAACACTCATTAATTTTCAGAAGCAGGGATGGCAGAATGATGAATGCTTTCAGAAATCTCCAAACCTGCCCAGGATCACACAGGGAATGTGTGAAAACATTTATTAACAGGAATTAAAACTTCATCTCTACCGTCAATGTGGTACCTTAAAGGAAATAAGGTACCACATTTCTCTTCTGAAATAAAAGAGATGAACATGTTGAAAAGGGGTGGGTTGGAAGCTCAAAGCTGTTCATCACTTCAGTATCTCAGTCGTTCAGAAAGTCATTGCATGAAGTGAGGGGTGACATTGGCTTCTCTCAGGATGGCGAGTTTATGCTCTTTGAAAAGATTTCCTTTTTTCCTCCTCCCCAGTCACAGTGGAGGGCAGTGCCTGTGTCTGCAGCTCTATTTCCAGCAGCTCCCTGGATCTTCTCTCTTTATTTTACCCTTTACTTAGTATTTGTGCAGGCAAAAGTACCCTGAAAAGGCCTACAAGGATGCTGGAGATGGGCTCTTCATCAGGAACTGTAGTAATAGAACAAGAGGGGATGGGTTCAAACTGAAACAGGGGATATTTAGGTACGATATAAGGAAGAAATTCCTTACTGTGAGGGTGCTGAGGTGCTGGCACAGGGTGCCCAGAGAAGCTGTGGCTGCCCCATCCCTGGCAGTGTTCACGGCCAGGTTGGATGGGGCTTGGAGCAGCCTGCTCCAGTGGAAGGTGTCCGTGCCCATGGCAGGGGTTGGAACTGGATGATAATAAGGTCCTTTCCAATCCAGACCAGTTTCTGATTCTGTGATTCCAAAAGCCTGTAAAACTGTTCTACCCCTTCCATAGGCTTTCCTATAGCGACGTTGTGATTTTTGGCACCTTGAAACATTAATGCGTTGAGTTCTGCTGAGCTGTTGCTGACTGTTACTATCCTTAGTAAACAGCTGAGGAAACTGAGACCTGCTCTAAGTAAAATTCTGAACTTCTTGAAAGGAGAAGCAGCTCTTTAGCTGTGCCAGTGTGTGTTCTCTCAAGTAATATCACACAGTTTGAGGAGCAGCAGGCACCAGCAACTGCTCTAAGAGCCACCATGAATGGGCTTCTCCAGTGTTGGGAACAAAATGTGTTTTGCCATCAGAGCCCAGGCTGTGCCATGTCATGGGTGGTCTGTGCTGCAGAAAAGGCCACTGCCCATATAATACAGGTGTAAACAGAGTCCAATCCGTGCTCAGAGGGATGAAAAAGGAAGCCCTGTATAGCTGCTGACCCTGGAAACCTCCTGCAGGGACACATACGTAACAAATTCTTGTTCTATATAAAAGGCTGTAAATAACTCTTGTAGAATATATGGCGTGTTTGTGTGGTTGAGTGTAGCACTGATTAGAGATCCCTCTGATAGTGCTAAGCTAGCTGTTCTTCCTCCTTGGAACAGTAATGTAATGATAGCTTCAGGTATTGGAAGCAGTGTGAGCACATTAGCAGTGTGCTCCATGTGAGCTCAGAGTAAATACTGCTTCTTGGTGCTTACACAGTTACAGTGCTATTGCTAGCTCCGTGTGAGGTCAGGTCAGAAGGGTACGAGCCACAGTCACTGAGATGCCAAACTGATGTGAGGAGGCAGAGGAGCAAAGGGATGCTCAGAAGAGCAAGGCAAAACACTGAGGTCAAAATGCAGGCTGGGAAGCCCACTGCAGGTTGGAGTCTGTAAGGAGGGAGTGAGCTAGGATGAGGTCAGGAGGTCTGGTCAGGAGCAACATCAAGGGTGGGCAGACTGGGAAGGTGAAGCAAAGGCTTGGGCTGAGGGCAGACAGCCATGACGTGCAGCTGTAGGATGCGTCATTGGGTATCAGGTCCAGAAAAGAAGCAGGGCTATATGTCCAGAGTAGATGCCAGGAGCATTTACTGGAGGGTGCCAGGAGCATGCCCTGGACATGTCTAGTGTAAGCTAGTTTTCCAGAGGATCTCTCTGTAGCCCATCCACAGACAGAATCGCCTCCAAGGAATGACCCCTCCTGGCTTTAGCTGTGTGTCTGTGTAAGGTGAGTTGAGCTATCCTCCGGCTGTTTCATTTGTCTAGGGAAAGCTCAGATGACTAGTTTGGATTAGACATCTACAGTTTGAAAGACTACAGTTAGGTAAGATGCTGTTAAGGCCAGATGGGCATGTCTGGTTTGAATCATGCTGTAAGAGCCTATTAAAACATTATTCTTGAGGAAAAGAATTGAATTGAATTTGGAAGGTTGATGAAATCAGTGTTCTTTTGGAGATAAATTACAGGCATAGCCTGCTGAAATTCAGTAGTTTTGGAGTTCTCTTGTGCATTTAATCCATTCGTGGCAAACATACAGGTGCAACATGGCATCATGGTATTGCATTGTCACCGGAGAGCATGGTTAGAGGTGGATTTTAAGATCAGACACTATTTCAGTGTATATTCCAGTTGTAAGCAGTGGAAAGAGCATATTAAAATCTGTATGGTTAGATAAACGCAGCATGCCTTTGCTGCCAAACATTTCTTTGTTACGCAGTTTGTCATACTGCTCACAGCCAACTCATCATCAACATGTATCCACGTATTCCCAGCAGTTTTCCCAGTGAGGATCAGGACCTCTGGACTTCTTTGGAACTAGTTGGAGCTCAGTAATCCTGTCTCCTGGCTTTGGAGGTGGAGGAAGTAGTAATAACATTCAAATCAGCAGAGAATCTGTGTGGCACTGAGTTCTCTCCTGAACGTTTCTCTATGTACTTTCCACTGATAAATTATTTAAAGCTGTAGTTGTGATTTGCAGCGAAACAAACCTGCATCAGTCCAACAGGGACACTGACTCTAGGAAGACCTTCCTGCTGATGGTCACCCACAGTCACATGGATCTGGAGGGTCTGGCTTCATTTATACCACTTCTTATAAATAAACTCATGTTTTTAATTTGCCTGTCACAGTGAGTCTGTATGAGTTCAGACCCAGTCTATGTGTGTGTTTATTAAGTGAAATGTAATGTACTATGGCAATTCATAGTCTGTGGGCAATTATGTTACAAGTAGTTTTGAAGAGATAAGTACAGTTCCATCATGTAGGACAGTCTGCTTTATGAAACGCCCTCCTCATAGCACAGCTTTGTCAGACGGGATCGTCCCTGGTTGGCATCCCCAATAACTCAGCCACTACTAACTCCAGTGCTAAGGAGGACCCTTGTCTTCTGCTCACATGATACGCTCCCTGTGTCCAAAGTGTAATATTTAATTGCATTTTCTTAATCTTTACCACTGTATTGCTAAGCTTTCTAATACCTTCAAAATACCAAATCTCAAGCTTATCCTAATTAAAGAATCTCAATTTAATCCATATTGCATGACAATTCAATTTGTTGATTGCTTTTTCTCCCCCCTCTTTGTGAAATTCCCGTCAAATGTATTAATTCAACATGATGAATCCTGTATTCAACCCACTGGAGTGAATAATTAAAATTAGCTGATAAAACTTTCAGCAGAATTACTTTGTGAAATTGCTGAACAGATGTGTCATTTTAATGAAAATCCACAGACAAGCGCCTGCCCCCCTCGGCAGGATAAAAATATTATCCCCACGGCACATACTTAATTTGGTGGTAAATACACTCCGAGCGATTGCTGGAAGGGAAGAAAAAGCAACTTGTCACACTTAGTAACTTGATTTTTCCCCAGCATGCAGTAACAGCTATCTGCAGTAATTCATAGTGCTCTATTGTTGCTGCAAGTCCCAAAGAGAACTTATTAAAATGCAATAATCTCCTATTTAAACAGAAACAATAACCATTAAATTTCCTGTGGATCCAAAATTGAGCACAAGCCCCATCTGGTAAGAGTGATTAGAGGCCTGATGAGGGAATTTAATTTGCAACATTCAAAGACTAAATCTGAGCAGATCTTGTCACCTGGGACTGGAGTGCTGCTTGCTGTCGTCTTAAAAATCTCGACCTAAACTGAAAATGGAATGTAGAAGTGAAAATGTTACCCAAGGGCCAAGCTTGACAGGATTGTGTTTCATTATGTGTCTCCATCAGGCTTAGAGAGCTGCCTGGAGTTTCAGCTTTGGCTCGGTTGGGATATCTCCTCGACAGGGCATGCACTGAGACTGTTGCTCCCTGCAATGGGGAAGAGATTCATTAAAGGAGGCTCCATCCTGCCCTTGGACCTCCTACTACCTCATTTAGTCACTTGCTCAGATGACACCAGCTTTTCTATCCCAGTAGAAGGAGCCAGGATAATTTTAGCAGTGCCTGTAACAAACAAGCATCTCTGAGATATGTTTGGTTTTGTTCCTGGCAAAACAACACTGGCATTAGACCTTATTACTGAGTCCACTCAGTGGCATGCTGAAGATCTCCTGTCCTTTGGAGCTCACTTCCCAGCCAGCTGAGATGCAGGATGTGCAGGTGTATGCAGCAGCAATTCAGGAGCAAAGCCCGGTGGTTTGGGTTTGCTCTGTTCGCTTGGCTGGCTTTTTGGGTGAGGTTTTTATTTGTTTGAACCATTAGGTTTTGGTCAGCTACTTTTGAGCCACAGCTGTCGGTTTGTAAATGATTATAAGCTCCTAATTAAGAACCTGTTTCTAATGGCAAAGCTCTAGCTCAGTGAAACATATGTTGCTAGGGAGATAGCTGTAGCCAGTAAAGTGAGGAAAATAGATGTGTAATGCTTTTTTACCGAGTCAAGGTTTCTTCTCACTCACATTCATAGCCTAAATTCTACAGATTGATTTTTGGTGTTGGTGTCCAATGCAGTTTTGGTTTGCTGTTTGAAAACTACAGTAGTGATAATTCTATCGGAGTTTGGTTTTCACTTACTACGTGTAGCAGGGCAAATGTGATGGGTTGGTTACACATGATGCTGCATGTATGGTTTCACCTTCCTTCAGCCTTGAAGCTGCTTAAGCTGCCTGTTTGTTGGAAGCTCTTTTTGCAGTTACAGGGATGTGTATCCTTGCCCATGGAAATCTGAAAATACCATTTGGAGTAGCTGTCAAATAGGAGGAACTATTGACCTTAGTCAGACACTGACTGGTTACCACTGGGGCTGTTACCAGACTGTGTCATAATCCAGTCCACAAGCCATTAGATGTTTAAGTATTGCATATTGCTTTGTCTCTTGTTCTTGTGCAGAACAGAGCCATGCAGTTGTTAAAAAATTGGCTTCTTTTTTTAATGTACTACCCACATGTAATAACTGCAGCATATAAATCAGCAGGATATTGTGAAGGGAGGAGTCAGTTAATAGAAACACCCCGTGAACTGCTAAGTTAGCACTCTGCACCCCTGCTTGCAGCAAGCCATTACATTTAAAGTTTGTGTGGGGGGAAGGAGCTGCATGACAGCATCAGCACTTGTCCCTTTGTGCTACTGCAAGTACATCAACTGCTGAGGTCTGACTTGGGCCGATGACAGTGTTTTTCTCTTCAAAGCCATTTCATAATGCAGGGTGTCCAGACGCTGGGTTCTTGCAGTGTCCTAGTCCTGGACCCTTTACAGTGTCAGGAAAAAAGAGAATAATAATTGCTTAATTTTGTTGGCTGTCATGTTTATGTGGGAATGGAAATAGCAAAAATCCAAAACCAGGATTCCGACTTCTCTGGAATGGTGTATTATTAAATTCGCTAAGAAGATACCTGATCCTTTATGCTACTGAAGGATGTATAGATCATCCTTTGTCTGCAGGCAGAGCTGACCCCTGTGAAATAACAAGCAGATTTTCCATCAGTGCCTTTTGTGAGGGTTTCTCCTTCCTGGTATGTCCTTTTCCTGGCCTGAAGAATTCCTTCTTGAAAGTGTTTCACATCCAAGCTCCAAACAAAAACCAGCCTACACCACTGATGAACGTGGCCCATTGTCACCTGTCAGCTTGAAGCCGATTTTTCTTTTCCAGAAAGGTCGACAGCGAGACAAATCTTTCCATCTGTGTGTTTTACTTGCATGTACTTGCTCCAAAGAAGGGAGGAGGTTCCCTAGATAAAAGTACTTACTGCTTGCCTTGAAACTGTTTTCTGTAAATAAAACTCTTTCATCTCTGAACTTAAATATATTTCAACCCCAATTTGGATTCTTTTTCCCTCTTAGTCCTGGACCACTTTAAGTTATTTAAAAAAAAGACTTACTTAATAAGCCCCAAAGGTAATCAGAAAGAAGACAGCAAAATGGAACAACTCTTAAAATATTCCTCAACATCTTTAGGGAATACTTAATGCACACAAGGTCAGGGCTTTGTAATGGTAATTTAAGAGCTGTAGGAAGTGATCCATCATTTTAAAGAGCAACATTGCCATCCTTGACAAAAAGTTTGTGTTTCGGAATCTACTTGAGTCCCCACTCACCTTAGGAAAACAAACGCTGGCAGATCTTCCTGTAGGACATAATGAAGGAGATTTTCTATAATGTTATGCAAATATCATGCTAAATTGTATGTAGGCATTGAGAAGTGAGAGGCAATTGCGGCTGTCCAGCTTTCTGGAATGTACTAACCCTGTTCCGGATTAATTTTTCTTTCTGGAGCAAACATTATATGGAAATTACCCTTGACTGCACTCCATCGTTTGAAAGGTCACAGCAGTAGATACAAAATCCATAGGCAGTCGATTGCCTTCCACGTATTCAGCATTACTGCTCTTGCCTATTTTACCCTTAGGCATCTTTTATTTCTTGCACAGATGGTCTCACTCAGCCCTAACAAAATGTTTTAAGCTGTTGCATAAATTAGAATAAGAGGCCCCAAAGTACAAAAGTGCAACTCTTTGGGAAGAAGTTGGGATGGGGGGAGAGGCAAGGAGGGAAATCAGTGCAGGGCTCTGCTTCCCTCTGGCACCAGCATGCATTGGCTTCAGCAGGCAGGTTTGTCATCAGGACAAGCTGGAATTGATGGTCTGCGAAGGAACAACTGGATGAGGCTGCAGAGGAGTGAGTGTATTTGCCATTTGCATAGCACATCACGTGTGTACCAAAGTAGTGAGTAAAGGTGGTCAATATCTTTTGACATGTTTTCTGTATTGGAAAGGAGGATTTGATCAAGCTCAGTGGATTGGGAAGGGGACTGGAAGGGATTGATTCAATTTATGCTTTTATTGAAAGGTTATATAATAATGATCAGCTTTCAGCCTTGTCATTTGCCTTTGTTAAAATGAAGCTCCTCAGAAGCATTTGCCAGATAGTTCTGAAATACTGATTGTTATTTGCAACATGGTGGTGTGGTCTGACCCCAGTGGGCAACTGAGCATCACACAGTGGGATGAAGGAGAGGATCGGAAAAGTAAAAGTGGGAAAACTCATTGGTTGAGATAGAGACAGTTTAATGGGACAGAAAAGGAAGAAAATTATTATTATTATACTATCAAAATAATTAGACTATACAAAACAATTGATTCAGAGCACACTTGTTCAGCACTTGTCGACCAATGCCTGATCAGTTCCTGAGCAGCAGCCCCTAGCCAGCCTCTCTTTCTATGCTGAGTGTGACATCATATGGTATGGAATATCCCTTTGGCTACCTCCTCTTTAAAACAAATTCCACGTGCTCATCTACTTTAACAACCAAGAGCATCAATACCAGTGGCCGACCCGCAGCGTCTTATGTGTGCAGCCTGATATGCATGGATTTTATCATCTTGAATGGGTATTCATAGATTCACCAACTTCCTGTAGCAGTCTAGTGCTTTTGACTCCTGTATGTTACCAACTCCTGATCTATTAACCTGTAACAACAGATGCAGCTTCTGGTATTGCAAGTTCTTGTCTTTACTGGTCTTCAGGCTGATTGTCATTGCATCTCACTGTGTCGTAGTTCTTGCTTCTCTTGAGATGTGTAGACAGAAACAGCTCAAACACACCAGACATTATATATTAGTCACTGTCACTGTTGCCTCTGACAGTGAAACGTAATAAATGGGAGCACAGCCTTTTATAGGTTGGAGTACAGCAAGGTGGGTTCTGGAAGAAATAGAGTGTAGCATTGTTGTAACATTAACCACTCCATTCCCATCTTGCAGAGGTACCTCTGTTTGCTCTTTTCTCCTCACCATTTTGACAGTAAAAGAGGAAAGTGCAAGTTGCATCTGGTGCAGTTCTTTATTGGTTGGAATTAGGTTTTAAGTATTTGTAAGCCTGTGTTTCTGTAACCGTATTTTAATGTGAGGTGTGTTACTTATCCCCTTGAATAATGCATTAGCTGTTTTCTTCAACTTCTTTTGACTGAAAATATTTCCATCCTGTATAGCATGTAAAACTCAAGGTGACTGTCTCTATTTTCATGTGTGCTCTCCCTCTAGGCAAGAGGTTCCTCTCTTCCTTTTGGACAGTTAATGTAGAGAAGAGATGTTCTCCTTCGACTAATGAGATTATGTGTTTCAGAGTAGTCAGTTATGTTTAGTCACTTAATGAACTATATTTTGCCAGTTGAAAGAGAGGTATTTATATAGCAGGCAAAGAATCCAACAGAGGAAAAGGGAGCAACTGTGGCTGTATTCATAAAGAAGTATTTACAGACGAAATCGAGATGTTGGAATAGTGTCATAGCCAGGCTACATCCATTACGAGGCTACAGCTGTATTTAGAAAGTACCAGACCGTTTTTATAAGGTTTTCCTGCTGTTTTGTGGCATTTTGTTTAATAGCATCTTACTGAAAACTTTGCCATGCTTCTGTCATGCAAAATAAAATAATCTGACTTTTCTTGTGTATTGGTGGGCCTCTTGTTACAGTTTTTGGAATGATGGGGTAATGCATGTGTGGGAAGCTAATGATGTGGTCTCTAGGTGTTGCTTTACTGCATGGAGTACTGATAATGAGCTTCAAGTAATAGGGTATGAGTCCCAGAAGATGAATTCTGATTACCTTTGTGGTATCATCCCCTGTATGCTCTTCCTTCCTTGATGTTTCTGTAAAGAACATTTGGATTTTGATGAGGGTATTGCCTGTTTGACTTTTAATTAGATTTGTAGTATGTTGTGTTAATAAATCATGACTCGGTGTTCAGTTATTTTGGGCATGTTTTCATTTTCTTAAAGTGTATGTTCATTGAATCATATGATGGCAAGCAGCAATTGAGACATGTTGCTACCCTGTGTATAAAGCTTATATTTATTGGTCCGGAGAAGGGTGAATTTTGTCCTATACTCAATAATAATCAGTAAACAGTACTTAAATTGTACAGAGACTAGCATAGTGCAGCATACTGTGAAAGTGCACAGAGATATCCTCCAAGGAAATGGCGTGATAGGTCTTAAATAATACCTTATAGTCACAGGCTACGCCATTATAGGCACTAAAATTAAATCTACAGCTTCCCTGAACAGCGGGTTGTCTTCCCCACTGCCCCCTTTTAATAAAAACTCGGGGACTTTCTCATGTTGACAGGTCAAATGCAGCCTTTTTATAATCACTTTTTATCCCATTTGGAGTTCTGGAAATATCTATTCCTTGTACTCAGTCATTTTCCTCTACATCATTTCCTTGTTACTGAGTACTTTTAATTGAAATGTAGAAAAATGGAATTAAACCCCAGTCTCTTGCCAAATCTCATCCACCATAAAGGCATTTACATGGCTGCTGGTTCGTAGCTCTGACTCACGTTGCCAGTCTCCTCACTTGTGTTTTGTTTTGTTTAGCAGGCTGCTATGCCAATTCAATAAACACGCCGTTGTGTGTTCTGAGGTAATTTAGCTGCCGTTTTGCTTCAGTTAGACAGTGATTGGTTATGGCAGGGCTGTAATGCGTTGTCAGCACAGGTTACTCACTACTTGGTGGTGGTGGCTGAGCATTGTCTGCGACATAGCGTCATTGCAAAAATGGTTTGACAATGTTGATGCTGTAGTTGTGCTGAGCGGTAACAACTGCAGGGGTTGAGGAAGGGCACCAAAGAGCGGTGGCGCTGAGGGCAGCGATGGGGATGGAATGCTAAACAGAGCGTCCGGAAGTGTCACCAGGGAAAAGTCTGTCCGTAGGTTTCGTACTCTTCTGTTGTTCTTGTGTTTTCCCATTGATCAGTCACTATGAAGCAGTACTGTGGGGGTTGTGGACACAGGTCCGCAGAACGGCTGGAGATGGATGCGTGGGCTTGGTTCTTTACCCTGGAGGCTGGCAGCTTGTAGGGCCAAGGCATAATATGGCTGACAGAAACACCTCCTGCCTGCTCCTTCTCCCCATAGAGAGTACGGGAAAGTAATAATCTTTGCCTTCCATGCTGCCAGTGTACATGGTTTTGCTTCACTCCACTGCGAGGAGCATTTCTTTCCACATGAAAGGGGCTGCTTGCACACACAAGATGAAACACAAACTTGAGCATTTTCCAGTAAAGGGGTGTCTAAGACTGGATTCATAATGCAACAAGACAGTTGTCAGGCATCAGCGTGATCATTTTCTCAGGCAATTTGTTTCATTAGACTCGGACACGCAACACTCTGAGCCTTGTTGTGTAAATACATCCCCTGTGGCTGCGTGATGGGCTCACCATGAGGGGCGAGGGGAAGAGGTCTCACCCCCGGCTCGTGCTGTCAGCCCCAGCACCAAAACTCAGAGCAAAGTTTTTTCTCAACTTTGGATTCCATTGCAGTTGGAAGGCATCAGAAAAGAGATGTGCAATTGAACTGACAATCAGTGATTGGCACCCTGCATAACTCATTATTGTGTCAAGGATTTGGCATGTCCATGAAGAGGAAACCATGTGCGTTGTGTTGACACTGAGCTTAATTCATATCCTACCAGCAGTTATGCCAAATCCTTATCTCATCGGCTCTCATGCCAGAGCGCTTGCTGGCATGCCAGATTCTTGTCAGAGTAATGAGTTATGCCTAATACCAATCATTCTGTGGCAGATGCCGCTTTGCGCAGCCATTTTGTGTGGTTGGGAGTGTGAGCAAAATGGCTGCATCTTGGTACACTCTGAGTGGCGTGGTCGGAGCTCTCTGGTAAGTGGCATGAAGTGGAAAAGGATTTCAAATGGCATCCAAATGCTGTGCCAAATTTTATGGCAACTTTATTGAAAAGTATCTTGCTGTTGTTCTCTGTATCCTCCCCCCAACTGTGTATCCCCTCCCAATGTGTTCATTACCTTTGTGCCTTTAAGATCTTCACAGTTTCATTTGCGGATGTGTCATTCTGAGCAGCTTTTCCTTTCCTTCATCTTCCTCCATACTAGTGCAACAAATTCTGGTGGGCAGCTCTGATTCTTTCTCTTGCTCCCAAGGGATTTGTCTGCAATCCTTGTGAAGGCACAGGTCTGTGTATCAGCCCACCACACCTCATGGTTTTAGCAGTTATGCTTGCCAGGAGATTGTCAAGGGAGATGTGCTATCTCCCTGCTGAAAATAACACATTATCTCTCTAACACTGTAGAAGGTAGGAAGGAATGTCAAGGAAAAGAGAACCCACGTGCATTTTTGACATTTCCCTATGGGAGAAGTCCAAGGTGCCACCAAAGCTGGAGCGAACATTTGAGCCGGGATTGAACATATAAACGAGTTCTTTGTTGAGAGAACTGAACACTATGAGAAAGGGAAAGAAAGACTTCCAAAGGGTACGGTGGTAATGCATATCTGTAAGTGGGGAGAGTGTAGAGTATCTCCTGTTTACCTCTGACTTGAGGGTGTAATTTCCTGGAATAAAGAGAGCAAGAAAAGGCTGCATGTTCAGTAGTTCACATTTGCTTCCAAATCAAAAGGTTCCCAAACCAGACTGGTATTCTCCATTACAAAGGTATGTCAGGTTATACTCAGGTGCTTTCAAGCGCAGGTCAAAAGACCCCAAAAGGACATCGGACCCCTTATAGTGTGGTCATGATTCATTCGCAAACCATGACCAAGTGACAATGCTTGAAAGCAGGTTATTCATAATCATGTTGTTGTTTAAGCTGAGTTACTATTTTATATGCAGCCAATTGGTTTTTCCGGATTCTTCTGCATGAGGCTTTTCTGTTAGTGTGTTATATTGAACACAAACCCCATAGCAGGATCATAAAGTTCTCTACTTAGAAAAACTCCTTAATTTTCTGTTTTCAATAGAAAAGAAAATGCACCTGGGCTGACAATGAAGATGCCAAGATTTTCCTTAATTTAATTTGAAACAGTTCAAGAGGTTTACTTTGGATAGCAGCAGAAATGAGGGCCAAACTCAGGTACAGTTTAATTGGGTACAAATCATTTGGCTTCCCTGGAATTACTGCAGCTTATGTAAAATCCACTGTAATTGGGCAGTTTAAGTATACATACATTTGCATTTCTCTAATATATCAATTACTCAGAGAACATTTGTAGACAGACACTTCATGGGTAGAATACCCAGTGCTAGAAGAGGTAAAGGACAGATACAGGACATGTGGAGAATATCTTAAAAATCATGGATGAAAATCAGACTTTGGTGCGAATTAGAGCTTCTCTGCTGGAAACCTTCCCTTGTGATGAGCTGGCCATAATGGTCTCTGGGTATGCAACCACTTTGCTACTGTTATGGTCACATTTCAAGTGGAGTATTTTCTGTGGGAAGACCACGTGGATGAGGTGCATCTCTAAAGTTACTTCTGCTTCCTAGGGGCTGTGGTACCCAGTTAGCCTGGAATATTTATACAACATAAATGGGGAAGTTGGTGGGCTCCCTTGGTGGAAATGTGATATTGGTATTTTTTAAAATAAACTTAAGTAAGGTCAGAATTTTTTATCCTCTAGAGAAAATTTCACGTCTGATTAAATAGTTTACATAAACTTAATCTTTTTCTGCTAGATGCATTATAATCTCAGATATTATTCATGTAGCTATTCCTCTGTGAACCATAAAATGTTCATTTCTTCAAAATGAATATGAAGCTCAAAGCATTAGTGGTCTTAAGAGCATAAAAAGTTTATTGCTTTGTGCTTAACATTTTTCAAGTAACTTTCGAAAGCTGAACAAATTTTGCATTTAGATTAATGGAAGATGTTTTCCATTTGAAGGAACTAGCAAGGGAGCAGCAATAACAAAAATCCCCCAAGGTTAAAAATGTAGTGCTTTTGATTTTTACCAGAACTGTGTTAGCAGAACAATCATTTCTCAGCATGGAAAGGTAACATAATTGGTCTATACAGTGGCAATATAGAAAACGAGTATGCTTCAGAGAAAGCTAATATGGCTCTACTTAATAATTTCCTTCAAGAGCCTGAATTTGAATGTGTATTTCACCCAGCTTGAGGCAAACAATTTGTACCCATAAGTTCTAGTGGAAGTTACCAGGGGGTCATGCAATTTATTTTAGTTCTTGAAGTTTTCAGAACCGCAGACCTAAATGCGCATTCCCCTGCATTGTTTCACCAGTAATTTGATCCAATTGGGCACCATTTCCTTTCTGCTCTATTACGGTAGGTCTAGTGAAAAAACACAATCCTCTCATGAAATACTGCGAAAGAAAAGTTTTCTGGAAGAGAACCTGCTTCTCAAATGTACACAACCAGCCTCTTGGAGGATTTCTTCCATCCATTCCTTCCGTAGCGCCTGAAGCCTGCGCTGTTAGTTTCTTAAAAGCTGATGTTACGATGCGAATCCACTTTCCTGTCCAGTTGTATTTTTAGTCTCTGCGGAAAAGAGCTTGCTTCAGAACAGACTAAATCATGTATTTGTCCTTAAACACAGGACAGTGCTTCCTTCCAGCACTGGCTACAGCCTGCTTTCCATGTTCAGAAAACCCAGCAGCACAGTTCCATGTGCAGAACAGTGTCACGCTTCTTGACAGATACTTTTCTATGGTAAATCATACTGTCCTCTAAATCTCAGAAGTTTGGTGGTACAGTAACTGAGGGGTCCTTTCTCTATAGAAGTGTCAAGGAATGGAAGGAAAGGTTGTGCTTTGCAGTATAATTTAGAACTCTTGACTCTCATTCTCCTCTGGCTGCTGAAGGCTTAGGTTGACCTGCAGGGCAGGGCACTGGGAATGGGCTTTAGGTTTCCCCAGTGGGGAGGGTGCTGATATATGTGTTACACCTCATCACCATCTTGAAGCAGTGAAGTCAGAGGGGACTAGGTGGTTTAGAGGGACACTGAGTTTATCAGGGCATTTGTATCTAAAAGGGAAGGTGTGGGGAGAGGATGACACAATTCTGGAAACTTCTTTCTCAAAAAGGACTGTTTCTTGCATTCTTGCTTTACGATACAGCTGCGCACATTCACAATGTATATGCAGACACTTGTTTTCTGAAATCGTAGCCTTTCCTCTCAGTGCTGCTTTGTTCCATTTGTTTTGTCAGGTGAGTTTGTTTCTGTCTTCCTCAAATATTAACTGACCTTTATGGTTGTGCCTAAAGTTTCAATTTATTTATTCTTTATTTTAGTGGGATCATTCTTTGATTTGTAGAAAAGAAGTTCTGGCCTTCTTTAGGATGGAAATGTTCTTACATTCTCCCTTAGCCAAGATAACAAATGCTGTAATGCTAATTTTATGGAATTCTTTGTCTGCTTCAGTTCTAGAAATCCATCCTGTGCTTTTGACACCAACAAGAGTTTGACCCTTGACTTTCGATAAAGTCACTCTGCTTTTCTTACCTAGATGCCAAATGTACCTGACGAGATCTTGCAGACACAAGGTGGAGTATAAATAAATCCATCCGTCTAATAATTATCACCAAAACCTAGTATCTCCTACTTCTGAAGCCAGGGGCAGTCTTGCTGGAAGCCTGCCTTTGGGAAATGCTTTTCTTTCCTTCCCTGCTTCAACAAGGTTATTTGCTCTGTGCTGGCTATAACCTGTGTCCATGTGTCAGCCCGCTGGTTTCAGGGCCAGGATTCGGTCAGTTTACTGTGATGAGGTAAGGGGATCCTTTTCCCTTTAAGAGGCCATGATTGGAAAAACATGGCCTGAATTTCGTTAGCAGTGTGACAATGAGAGAGATAAGTAGATGTGACAGTTATGAATGACGTACTGTCATGCACTTCTGCGTTCTGACTCAGATAAATTGACACTGCTGTCAAACACAAGCTATGGTGAGTAGAGACCTCTGATGAACCTTCTAATATGGTAAATGGGAGTCTTAATTCTTCATTAACTGGAAAAAGGAGATTTGGCCATGTAATTTTCTCCTTGCTGCCTGTTTTAAAGATTCCAATAACCCAGCATTTACAGTTGACTAGGCAGGGATTGCTTTTTCCTATGCTAGCGACATGTAGGCTGTGAAATCTAAGGAAGCGCCGCTTAAACACAGACTTATTGCCTTGGTTATCTTTAATGACTTTGAAATGTATTGGCCTCATTATGGAACAGTGCAGTTATCAATTCCTCTAATTAGGTGATGTGGTCCCATAAGAAATTTAACATTAAAGTGCAAAAATGAGTTAGTGGCATCAATTGCTGGCAACCCTGGTGTTGGCACTGGATTTAAAGCAATGGTGCTCTTTTTCCTGGTAGCTATTCTGCATCAATCTGATTCATTCAAATTTCAGCAGCGGTTTCTTTTTGATTAATTTATTTTTGCCTGCATGAAGAGCTGTTTATTTAGCTGAGAATTTCTTTGCCCTCGGAAGCTTTATTCTGTGGCATGCTGTGGGTGGAACTACTGGCAAACAATGACCTAGCTGCTGCAGAGCGAGCTCTCCTAATTCACAGGTCAGGCTAGTCAGTAAAACTGCCAGGCCAACTCTTCATGTTTAATGGCCCTTTCAATCTCTCAGGAATGTTTCAGCAGTCACTACAAGTGCCTTGCCCATGGTCCTACCACGCAGCAGCAAAGCTCGGAACAAAGCGCGGTACCCGCAGTTCAGCCACCTCTCCAGATTTTGTGATGCTGTTCCCTCCCACCAGTGTCTGTCTGAGGTTGCATTTCTCTTTCCCACCATATGGAGTTGGATTATCAGCAGCCAGTTTAGAGCAGGCATTCGCCTGTCTTGTTGAGAGGAAAAGAGGGGCTGAGAAACCTTACTTTAATATTGTCTAGTTTCTGCAAGTGTTCTGGTATGGCTGTATTCAAAAGCAAGTGCACAGTAATTTGTCTCTTGTTATCCTTCTCTCTAACTCATGTAGAACAACCTCATAGTTCATTTCCCTATGAATTTAATCTCCAGCTTATAAAGCTTGGTGGTGATTATGGCAGGGCAGTGCACAGTGCTAACATGGGGAGGATATTTACATGGATGCATCGGGGGGCATAATGCTATAAATCAGAATGTTTATGTTCTTTTGAATAAGGGCTTCCAAAGACATCTAAAATCCTGAAATTGCCAACCGCAAATGATCTCAAAACCAGTATCAGAATTGCATTTCTGTCTGGTTAGGCCAGCAGTAACCCAGGGATGGAAATACCAGCGTATGCTTTCCACACAGATAGGTATCTCACGGTGTACTGTCCTTACTTTACTGAATCTCTAAGGTTGTGCCACTCTTCCTCTCTTCTCAAAGGGAAAGCATTAATGGATTACAATATTACTAATTTTCCTCAAATAGATCACAGAAAATTGTTATTTGGTCAGATTCTTAACCTTAATGGTTTTAGTGCATGTATTTCTGAGTATACCTGGTCTGAGGCGTCCTAGATATTTCATTAGTTGGGGAGTTAATGCAAGAGCTCTTCCTCTGTTCAGCCATGTCATTGTATCTCTGACTACTGCAGATTGCAGAAGCCCTTCATAGATACCATCATTTGTTCTAAGTCCAGATGATGCCCTCCCCTGTGACATCTCTGGACATCTCCGAGCAGTGTGCTAAACACTGTGACCCGCGTCTGCTGGGTACCGTGTCTAGTTTATTCTCTCATCTTCTGTTCAGAAAGCAAAGGAGTTGCAGTATGGTTTATTGCTTTAAATAAACATGCACATGTGCAGTCCCACACAGTGCGTGTCGCTGTTGACATGTACTTAGAAGTTATGCGGAAGAAGTTCTCCTCTTACTTGGACTGGAAGGAAGGCGGTGTGGGATAATTCTGCTTCCTGAGGGAGCCAATTCTGCTCTCTTGCATTAGCTTTCAAGATATTTTTGTTTCTCTGGTAGACAGGCCCTGTTCTAGCAATGGATATCATCAGAATATCTGAGAAGCACAGTAGTTATCTATGCCTAAATAAGGAAGAAAAGAAAGTCTGATCCTCCTTCTAGTTTTCTCCCTCTGCACTGTTTATTCTCCATGGAGTTTGCAGTTTTCCTTCTCTGAAAATAATACTTTCAGTAGTGACATTTCCTACCTGACCATAACTTTGCGTAGTCAATGCAAGTAGAAAAGGAACCATGTCAGGAGCAGGATCGTCTATTAATTCTGGATATTGTTCAGGAATCAAAAAGTTGACAGCAAAAAATCAGAGCGCAGTTGACCTTTGTTTCAGTGTAGACTCCATGTTTTCCCCACAGTCCCAGGTGACAGTCCCCATGTGCTGTGTGCAGTGATGCATGCTCCTGCACCAGACATCTCATGTAAAATATTTCGTTCTTACAGGCATTTCATAAAAATCAATGAAAATGATTTATCTAAGAAAAAGAACTTAAGTCTTCGTTAAGGGAAAGACAGACGATGACACTGTATGATAGTTCTACAAGCCCTTAAACAAAACGTCTCCTTCAAAAGAGTCGCTGTAGCTTTAATATTGGCTGCTGTTTCCTTGAATGGAGTTACCCAATCTTTAATCAAAGGAACATATCTCCCATATCCCTGTCTTTAAAAACAGCAATTATGTGTAAATGCCTTCTGATTTATTTGAGCCAGGGCCACCGGCCAGTGTGAGTCACCACAATTTATTGCTAACCGTCACTTTTACATGATAGGTTTGTAACAAATATCTGCCGCATATTGTTAAATTAATCTTCCATTTAAAATTAATGGAGTTAGACTCCCCAGGTTCAATGTAATTTCGTGTTCACGGGCAGGGAGTGATGTGAGCTGCATGCAAAATGAGCCGAGGCCAAACGCCCTAATCTTTCATCACCTTGAACCTAGTGACTAGGACGCCTTCTCAGCACCAACTAATGAGATTGAGCTTGCTTCTCTCCTGAGGACGCCAGCTCAAAGAAGCTTTTCTGCTCAGATACAGCAGGCTTCGTCTTATTTTAATAATTCCTCAGATATGACATGCCTGATGTTATGTATGAAAGAGTCAGGCTTGAAAAAGAGATGAAATGAATTTTATATCATTACTTCAAACCCAAAACCAGCTAAAGGAACTATGTCGCAGTTAAAAAGGCAGTAAGCATTTTAGCCATGAAATATTTTGAAGGTAAACAGGAATCATTCTTTCATTTATTATTATAATGTGGCCTCACCTTAGACTCATCTTCTGTAATTCTAGTCCCATTCATAAATTAATAACAATAATGTAGATGAAAACAGCAGACTGTCCAATAAGCATGTGGATGGGACCATCAGAGCGAAGGGATTTAATTCCTAATGGAATATGCCATGCTGTAGTGCTGAGCTCTGTCATTTCTCTTTGTGGGCATTTGTAGAAAACGAGCCTGTCTTTTATGCAATGGCAAACTGCAAATGCCTCACGTATTGTTTGAAATCACAGAGTCAGAATGTATCAGTGTGGCTTTCTGTCTTCCTTTTATTGTGGCCTTAGAGAAGTAGTAGTTTTGGTTATATTTTAGTATTTAACAGTGCAGGAGACTAATAGTATCAGTTACATATCTGCGAGGGTCTGGCAGTCTTACTGGCTCCCCAGTGTCCCTGACCACTTCTGTACAGGTACACAAGAACCTGTATCTCCATACATGTCATGGGGATGTGGCCATGTCACGTGTCGGCATCATGCAGGGCGGATGGGGTTCGGCGAGCCCTCTTCTGCTGCGCTAAAGAGCCTGCCTCAAGAGCCACATGCCAGCCAGATGATGAACTCCTCAGTTCTACCTTGTGTATGTTCTCTGCGCAGCGAAAAGTAGCTTCTTCCTAGGAAGAAAGATTAAAAACATGGAATTTTTTCAATCTATGAGGGAATGTCTTTGGAGAAAAAGGTTTCCACACAAGCTACTGTTGAACAGAGAAGAGCGTGATTTGTTATAGAGCATGTGGTGGGTAGGATGAGGGATGGTAAATTGTGAAGGTTTCCAAATCTTCCTCTTATTTTCATGCATGTGTATGAAGGCCACATTGGACAGGGCTTGGAGCAACCTGCTCTAGTGGAAGGTGCCCCTGCCTGTGGCAGGAGATTGAAACTGGATGAGCTTGGAGGTCCCTTCCAACATAAACCATGTTGTGATTGATTTAAAATCTTTATCAGTCTTTCTCTATGTCGCATCTGTTTGCTGTAACTGTGTGGACCTCACTCTGGTGCTTTCATGTCTTGTGCCACTTTGTATCAGATGCAGCTGTTCTGATTGCTCTTGAATTCTGACTCTAATTAAACTGCTGGACCAATATCAGGCATCTACATTTCGGTGGTGGTTTTGTGGCTGAAAAAGTCATCATCACCATTGTAGTCGTTTCATAGAGCTACTGATTTTGACTTTTTAAACAGTGTTTATATATTTAAAATCAGTTTTGAGGTATTGATCTTGTTCCTCTGTACTATTTTACCTGATTTAACCCTCAAAACTTTGCCAGTTCTGTATTTTGTTGTTTTCTTTTCAGAGCGAAATGTATCATGTGCACCCTCAGCCATAAGTATTGTTTGCTCTTTCCTAAAACATCTGAAACCCAGTGCTCCGCTGTGCGCCTCAGAGTCTGACATCCCCATGTGTTCAGTTTCCTCTTCCTCCACATCATTGCTTCCGACTGCCCCATTTGTCTTTCCCCCTCAGATACAGTATTTGGGTAGAATAACAGGTATGCACAGTGTGGACAGACCCCTTGGCCTGTTTATCAATCAACACTCACCACTAATGAGGACTACTGATAAGAAAGCAAGATTTAAAGCCATAGCTACAGCAGGAGCGACCAGCCCTCAATGTCTGGTCCTGAAGGAATCACTAAGGGGTCTGTGGGTCTGACTGTGGATTAGAACCTGGAACGAGGGGGGAAGTTGCTGAGTGTGCAGTGGTGAAAGCAGGTCCCTGTGGTGGCAGCAGCATTGGGCTGTGCAGGGAGAGCCTGACAGTGGCAGGAGGAGCTTTCGTGCATCACTCTTTCTAGCAGGTCACTTGTATGTAAAAAATACGGTGCCAGCAAGGACTGCCTGTGCTCTCTGGCAGCAGAGAGGAAGATAAATCAAGTTCTTTTTCTGCTTTATTTACTTGCTGTTCGTTTTTATTCCAGGCTTTGCAGCAGATAGCAATGAAACTTCTAGATATCATAAACAAAAATCAGGTCTCCTGTCCACTGATACAGATCAGGGAGGCCAGTGTGTGTTGAGAAAGAAGAGGGTTGTAAAGAAACGTTGAAATAGATTTATTGGAGACTTCAGTATCTGTTGAAGTCAGCAAAGCTGGAATAAGCTTTAAGTAAACACTATCAATTTCCGTGATAAGATTTAGATGGTGGTTTCTGTTTCTTTTTTCATGAGATGAACTAATATCCCAGAGCTTGTCTGCATGGAAATGTGATGAAGATGCAAGTAGCTCTATTGTTAGCTCCTTTACATTAGGCTTAGTTACAGTCAGTTCTCTTGGAGTAGCAGAAGATGTGTCACTTAGCACTGGAATTTCTCATTACGTGGGGTTTGCATCTCAATGTTTTTCCTGTCTCCTTATATTATGGACTATGGCCATTTTGCAAGGTGAAACGGTCACCACTCCCAGCTCCTGCATCTGTGCTGTGCTGGACCTTCTGGATACCCTTGGAAGCCTTTTGTCTTATTTATTATTATGGGAAAACCACATTCAGGTGAAATGAGTTCCTTAGTTTCAGCATTCAGAAGTATGAAAAAAAGTTCTCTTCTCTGCAGTGCATTTGATGGGGAATAAAAATTACGGATGGCAGCCCAGACTGGACCCTTCTGTTCAATTCAGCTATGATTATGGAGCCTATTAGCTGGAGTTACAACCTATTTAAGAGCAGTGCTTACTAGTAATGGGGGCCAAATGATTTTGGAAAGTTCAAATTTACTGGGCTCCCTGCAGGAATGAATTCAGCACTGAACATATTGATGCAGAGCTTGCATGAGGCTGTTCCAGTGGGACTCAGAATTGTGTGCTTAGCAAGAAATGAGCGGGTAGTAGAATTAAAGATCAGATAGATGTGAGGCTCAAGGGCAGTCTAAACTCTGAAGTTCATCACAGCAACTTAATCAGACTAAAATGAGTGTTGCACTGACAGGACTCCAGCTTGTGTGTGACAGGAAATTTAGCTTGTTCAAGTGGTGCTGTGTTTCTGCTCAGCCCGGGCTCTGGAAGGGCTTGGAGTTCTAGTGAGAACTTCCAGTGAGAAGCTGGTGTTTGGTGGCTGCTGAGGCAGCTTGGCTTTTGCTAATGGAGACGTTGACTTTCAGCTTGATATTTACCTTGGATAGAATGTTTTAGTCCTAAATAAAGCCAGATCCTGGCACTCATTCAGCAGCAAGGGGAGGCTTCAGGGTTCTCTCAGAGGGTTTTGGCACAATCTTAAGTTCTGCCCTGGGGAGAGGAAAGGTTGGGTTCTTGGGCCCCCAGTCTGCACCTGAACAAGACCCCAGGAACCAGCCATCCTCAGAGGTGTTAGGACAGTGCAGGGCAGGCTGGAGCCCTGGTCACCCACAAGAGGGGAAGTGCCCACCCCAGCACCATGGCAAACATGACAGGAGCAGGGGGCTTGTAGCTCTGCTTTGTCTTTCATTCTAAACCTAAATTTCTTCCTACATACAAATTGATACTGGACTTAAAAGTCCTTTTCTGTATAGCTCAGGGAGATGTACTGCTTTGTTGTCCTTGAATGGAGCTCTGATTGTTCAGTGTTTGTCAGTTAGATCACTGCTTTCCTGCTTCTGAATGACAATGGCAGACTCTTGATCCAGCCTGGAGACAGGCAGGTGGGGCTGTGTTTCTGCACCTTGTGATGTGTAGTAGTTTGTGAAAAGAGCTTGGGAGAATTTGGTGGTGGTGTGTAGTAAACAAATAAGCACAGAGTTGGTTTTATATTTGTTACCTTTGATACTGACCTTATAAATTGTATGAATCTGGAAATACCTTCACAGCAGCGTGTTGGTGTCCTATAGGAGCCGAATCCACCAGGAAGCAGTGGAGATACGCTCATGCAGGGTTACTGTATTGCAGTCTGGCTACACAAGGTCAGGCATCCAGGGAAGGACTGGAAATGCTTCCCCGAGGCTGCAGGAGGGGAAAGACAGGGCAGTTTCTGGGTCACCGTTCGGACCAACTGTTCCCGTAATTGTTAGATGAGATGTTGCTTATAGGAGTCCTATTTTCAATCATAGGAGCATGTCCCAGATTTTTGAAAACCATCTGTTCGAGTGTAGAACTTCCAGGTTGTGCGGTTTTGGGTGAGGAGGGGAAAAAAGGCAGAAGGAAGATTCCAAGCGGGAGTTGGAAGTCTTGTGTCAGCTGGGGTCTGGTAGGAGTCTTTTTAAAGCTAGGATGAAAGATCAGGAGCGATGGTTTCAGCTTGACACACAGATGATAAAGCAAGCCTTGAACAGAAGCTGTGGCTGCACAGCAGGTAAAGAAATCCTGCTTAGATTAAAAATAAATATTTTATGCTGCTTGTATGCAGAGCTTTTTTTTTAATAGCTTAAAGCCTTATACAATTGGCAGCAAGTAGAAGAAATTAAAAGAATTGTTGTGTTTGCATTGGTTTGTTAAGGGAGGAACGGCTCAAAAAGACACATTGATGGGGTTTTAATGATAGGGAAAATGGAAGGACAGGCCGCTCATTAGAGTTATGAAGCATAAAAACATTTGCAAATTACCTGTCTTGGAATGTTTACAGCAAAGAGAAACCCAACCCTTCCAGTGTCAGATGGCAAATAATGTGTTGAGGCAGCAAGGCGCACAGAGCAGGGCTGGAATATGCATGAGCTGGTGCTGGCTGCTCAGAGGGGCAAGCTAAAGGTATGGAACAGCATCCTCCACCTCCCATTCCTTTGCCATCCATTTGGAGCATTGTAGTGACTAAAGCAGGGTAAACATCGGGGAGATAAACGTTGTTTTCCTGCTGAGCAACAGTGTCTCCTGTATGGGAACAGCATTGTTTTGGCATATGTCAGCTCTAAATACCCCTGCAGATACTTTACAGGAATTGCTGCCTCTTTAAACATTTATGCTATTAAAAATCAGGACGATTGTTGACATAAACCTGTGATAGCAGCCGCATTGTAGACAGAGGATGAATTTTTTATGTTATTGATGAAAAGTTTGTATCATTTGTGTACTGGAGTGAGGGAGGCGTATGGGTGCTGAATACAGAAAATGATGTGATTGAACCCAGTTAGAGTATCAGGGTGCAGTATTTATTAATGTGTCGCTCTCAAAAGGAACTTGAACACAGTAAATGGAAAACAAAGCCAAGGGATTTATAACATTTAAAAAACTCTAGTTGGGAGAAAAATAGGCTCGTGGCTGCATTACCTGGTTTGGGGACCAGTATCAGCACTGTGGGATAGATGTTTGCATATCATGAGAGTACACAGCCATTGGGTTGAAGCTTGTTTCCTCTAAGGGCTTGTGGTTGGGGAGGGTGGAATATGATAAAGGCACAATTGCAAAAGGAGTTTTCAAGAGCACTGTTTCTGTGTTTGCTTTCTTGCCTTAAATTACTGTCACTGTGGGGTAGGACTAAGGCTGAGGTTGTCTCTTGCTCTAGAGAATAGATGTTTACGTTCTTCCCAGTCCTTTCTGTTTTCTTTCTTGTCTCTCCTGGTTTCTTTGTAACTTGCTCTTGCCAACAGCTTAGTGTTTTTCTTTCAGCCCGTGCTTCCCCCCACTGAGAACAGCTCCAGAACACTTCCCTGTGCTACCAAAAGGAAGGATGTAGGTATTTAAGTGGCAAATTTTCCCTTGTTGGAGGGCAGAAGGGGCTGTGCATTTTGTGATGGTTTAGGTTCCTGTAGTGGGGAAGTTCCACAGTAGCCCCTTAAGTGAATGTCTGCTAAAGCACCCTAAGATCATCTGGTTCCAACCCCCTGCCATGGGCAGGTACGCCTTACCCTTCATATAAGCCACCAAGCAGCTGGTCAATGGTAATAACTTCTTGTCACCTCCGCCCCAGGCTGTATTTAAACCACTGACCCAGAGGTAAAGGGCTGTGTATCCTATTACCCGTCCACTGAGACATCCAGTCCTCAGTGGGATATGTCTATAAATGAATATAGCTCTGGATTAATATTGCAGACACAAAAGCTACATTAAAAGCACATTATTGGGGTTGCAAAGTCAAGCCTGTGTAAGTTAAGAGACGTGAGAATTAAGGTTGCTTGTTCAACCTTAATTTGCCCCCTTCTGTGTGTGCAGAATGATACAGCCTTTAATTACACGAGCACATCCACCCAGCCTGAGGCAGACACCTGGCATCGAGAATTCAGCCCTAATGGCTCAAAGTTTGGCAAAGTTATCCTTGATGACAAAAGAGGAGCTTGTAGGAAGTGTCAGCAACTTAAAAAAAGGCTGGAGTTCATGTTGGTTTCCGTTCATCTTGCTGCAGCCAAAATTTGTTTAAGGCGTATTATTCTGCAGGTAAGACCTATCCATATGGCAGGCCCAGGAGGGGGGGTGTGCCTCAAGTTGGTTAAACACAGTAAGGATCTTTCTAATAAAAATCATCTATTGTTTAGACGTACCATGCCAAAAAGATGGAACTGAAATGGGAATCCTGCTGGGTTTGGTGTTACGTATATAAACAACCTCAAAGATGAAAAATAATCTCTGCAGGTAACAACCATTCAGGGTGAATAATAGGAGGAACCCAAGTTCATTTTCATGGCATCTTTTAAGTCCATCAGTGGGTTTATTCAACCCATCCCTCTTTTCACTTCAGAGCTGCTTGGGAATTTTGTGGTGTTGATGAAAAGCAATGCATGGCATTCTAATTTACATTATGGTGTGGAATATAATTGTTCATTTATATTTCACACAAAGTATGTTCAGTGTATAGAGATTACATGTGCTGGTGGGTGCTCCTTGCCCATAGTAGAAGGGAGTGCTGCTTAAGCAACACACTAATGATTAGTTTATCATTTACTGGAGTACTGGTACACTAATCACAGGATGGGTTGGGATTCAGGGCAGGAAGAGGCTCCTCTTTGCTGCACCCAGAGCACATTAGATCTTATCTAGTTTAGATCATATCACACAGATCATGTCTAGTTCAAGTGCTACTCTCCCCATTCAGTGAAGAACTGGAAGAAAATTGGCAAGCAAGGGCTGACTCTGAAAGGACTTTCAGAAAGTGTTTGGGACATGAGGCTGAGGAACAGCGTTATGTCTGTTAACTCATCCGACTTCAGGGCTCTGAAGATGGGTTCAGATGTGCTGTGACCACGTCAAACTAACCACTGGCCCAGTGAAACTTAGCTGTGTAAGCGCAAATGTCTTAAAACTCTGTGATAATAGTTGTATTTATTTTACACGAATAATTATTTTCCTGGGGTAGTCTCACAAGCCAGGGATGTTTCCCTCATCACTTAGTAAAGCTAATTTTCTTGTAAACTAATTGTATTCTGAATTGAGCTCAAAATGCCAGTGCTAAGATTAGCTCTAACCTTCAAACTTCAAACCTTCAGACATCAGAGATGAGCCATCCATGTGTAAGTCTTGTCTGTGTGTTTCTAAAAGTGGCAAATAGAAAACTCAGGCCTGTCCTTCAGCAGGAGCCGGCAGGCTGAGCTGCCACCCTCATCTCTCACAAAGAGGACAGGTCAGGACAAGTCAGTCAAGAGCAGCCAATGACTTGGACAGTAGTTCAGGTACAGTGGGATAAAACCCCTTCCAATGGAGGTCTGTGACATCAATCAGAAACTGCAGAGTGGTCTTTTGTAGGACTTCAGGGACTGAAGCAAATTGACGGTGAGTGCTTCTGCACTGAGCTTTTGACATATGTTTAAACTCCTCCTGCTCTCCAGACAGAGATCATAGAATCCCAGATTGGTTTATGTTAGAAGGAAGCATAAAACTCATGCAGTTCTGACCCCTGCCATGGACAGGGACACCTTCCACTGGAGCAGGTTGCTCCACACCCCTGTGTCCAGCCTGGCCTTGAGCACTGCCAGGGATGGGGCAGCCACAGCTTCTCTGGGCACGCTGTGCCAGCGCCTCAGCACCCTCACAGGGAAGAACTTCCTTATATCCAATCTAAATCTCCGCTCTGTCAGTTTAAGATCCTAAGAGAGGAGTTTCATTCTTTTATTTCATATCACTGTAGATTGTTCTTCCTCACGCTGAAGCCCTCCTTTGGCACTTCACATAGGAGGACACAAAGAACTGTACAGAAACTCTGTAATTCCATAGTAACCATTGACTCTGTAATTACACGGTGTGCACGGTTCAATGTAAATATGTGGCTAATACAAGCAATTTGTATTTTCTCAACTGCATTATTAAATCTTAAAATTGCAAACTACATGGAAATTAGGTTGAGGACAAAATGGGTAACTTCACATACTATACTATTGCAGCGTATTATCTCTGGGAGCCTGTCATTACTTTGTAGTTACATGCTATTTGCAGATAATAACCAAGCAGTGAAGTTTGTGGGCTTGTCCGGCTCGTAGCTGCACAGCTGAGCTGTTAATTTGCCTTTAGGAGGTGGAGAATGTTGTCAGCTCAGTCCTTTAAGCTTTTTCCTATAGGGAGGAGGATTTTGTTCTTTCAGGCCAACCTTGACTGGGAGCTGGGACTATTTGTATTTAGTGCGAATCTACGCAGTGCACTTGGAGTGAGAGTTGTCTCTGCCAGTCTCTAATGTTCACATGCAGGGTCTTCTTTAGCCTTTGGGTTCTCAATGCTGTATGTCAGATGCTATTTCACCAGTGAGGTTCTTGGGCTTCCTAAGTCTGTGCTCCCCTCATTCTGAGCCTTTGCTGGAAAGCAGGGCCAGGCATGTTAGGGGCATTTTGAGTCTTTGGTCATCTGGGGCTGACATCCAGAGTGAGAAGCTCATTTGCTACATGCAATCGCACTGCCTTTGGGGTCTTCTGATATTTTAACCTCTCCGCCTTCTCTCTTCATGCTGTCTTTGACATCTTGAGTGTGGTGTTAGGGTTCCACTATTCAGTGTGAATATGTAAATCTTTGTAGTCCTTTTAGTCTCCCCCTCTGCATTTTAATCCCTTTTTTCTGTTGAAATTTTTACAGAATCCCAGAATGGTTTGGGTTGGAAGGGACCTTAAAGCTCATCCAGTTCCAGCCCCCTGCCACGGGCAGGGACACCTTCCACTAGACCAGGTTGCTCCAAGCCCCATCACATTTGTCTGTATTTTAAAATGTCTGTATGTAGATGTGTACGCATGCTACCAAATCCAAGTAATATGTTGGCTGTTCAGAAAGGCAGAAAAGATGGCAGTGTGTGGCTTTGATAGTCAACCTGGTAATCAGGGCATATGATATATTGAGAGGGCTGAAAACTAGCCATAAAATCTGAACTAAGACTGAGCTCCTTGCAGGATGACAAAAAGATGCAAGGACATAGTCAAGTACTGTAAGACAGATAATGATAGTCACCCATCAGTCTTTGAACTCTCCCAAAAGAAGTCACAGCTGCTGCTCTTCTTCATGAGGAATCTTGATTTATTTACGTTCCTTTGCCTTTACACCTGTATCTTCTGGGGTTTCTAGCCTTTCATGGCAGATTTATTAGCTGCTGTGAAGCAAGGAGGTAGACTTGCAGGGAGGGGGGACATGGAGGAGAACCAAGAAGAAACAGAAGGAAGACAGACCAGTGGGAGGGAGAGGGAGGCAGAGGGTAAGAGATGGATGAATTACGACAAATGAAAGAGGAATGAGACAAGGAAGATGATAGGGGAGAAAAAGACTGGAGCAGAGCTTTTGAGAGTGCATGCAAAATAGAGGTCTGGTGGAGGAATCCCAGCAGAAGTGGTGTAAATCAATGATGAGTAAATTAATAGGGCAATTGTGCAAATGAGACTCAGTCATTTAAGCCAAGCGCAATACATCACGGGTGATTTAGAGAGAGTGTAACCCACAGGGCACACCTTTCAATCTACTGAAGATCTAAAGCAGGATGCTGACACGTCAGAAAAAGGAGCAGATGAACAAAATGAGGGACATACATTAAAAGGGAAGAGGTTGTAAGACAAACTCCAACTGCAGGGCAGCATTAAACTCCTTACTGCCTGAGCCGTGTCTTGGAAAAGCTTCCTGTTCCTTCCAGGTCAGAGACTTCTACTGTGGTTTCTGATACTGTCCCCTGGTATTAATTCTATTCCTGATGTGATTCCTGACTAATATGAGGAAAACAAAGTAAAAATGCATCCAGCAAGCCTTTTAATGTGTAATTGTGCAGAACTGTTTCCTATAGCTGCCAGGGCAAGTATTTCTGGATCTAACAGCACTAAGATGTGCCTGTGGCTGAGGAGGGCATGTTCTGAGGAGCTGAAGTGGACATCTGATCACTGACTGGCCGCCACCTCCCTTTGACCTCGCATGTCCTGTTCTGTGCCACTTTTGGAGTACCTACATGCATTTGTACACCTGAGAAGACCGTTTGCAAGTCTTCTCCAGCCCTGAAAATGGATTCCTTTGCTGTAGCTCTCCAATGGAGCAGAGCCATTAAATCCTGTGCCCTTTAAATGCATTGGTTGCTAACCTTTTGTAAAGGATCAAAATCAACAGGGTGTTTCAATGAAGCTCTGGCAGTCATTCTGCCCTATTGGTTTGCGTAAGGATTAGACAATGCCAGGTGGGCCAGCTGATAAAATGTGTTCTTTCACTCTGTGACTCCTGGAAGTTCAGCTCCTTTCCCAAGGCCTTCAGAAAAACAAGTGTTTTTCAAAGACTTGTTTGTTTAATTTCACCATCTTCCCCCTTTTTTCCCTTGAAATGTTTAAGTAAAGTGTGAACTTGATTTTCATTTCCCTCTGTAGAAAGTTAAATGTGACCCAAGTGTCTTGTTCAAGATAAATATTTTTCTAAAGGAAACAAAAGAAGTGATGAAAGATGAGGTGGAAAGGGAAACCTTAGCTGCTGCTGGGGACAGCTGGGTTTTGTCACTGATGGTGGTTCCTTCCTCTTTCAACTGCTGCTCTTTCACTGAGAAAAGCAGCTTTTGTATCTAAACCTCAGGATGATAAAATAGCTCTTAACTTAAGAGCATCCCTTTGCAGCCTTGAAATTCCTTACTGAAGTTTGGCTTGGTCTGAAACACTGCCTTGAAAACCTTGGGATGCAAGAACAAGGTTGTCTTCTTCAGAAGGATACTCTGCAGTGTGCTAATGTTTAGGGTCAAATAAAGTAAGTCTTCCATGAAAATGATATGTAAGGCATGAAACCTCCTCTATGTGCAGTTTTCTGAATGTGACAATGTTGGGGGTGTATCACATTGCTGAGGGGATTCTGGCTCTCCGTTAGAATAATTCACAAAGCAGTTCATCTGCACACAGATCAGCATGAAAATGTCAAGCACTGAACTTGGTTTCTGATGCAACACAAGTAAATGAGGAAGGAATCAGCATTATACTGTGGAAGTTTAGTAAAGCTCTATGAAGTTGAACACAGAGTTGCAGTCTGCATGGGTGTTACTTTTGAGCTATCTTGTAGAATTCCACCCCGAAGTCACACTCCTCTGAAATACCATAGGATGATTTGTATTCACACCAAGCATTGGGTTTGTGTGTGATCTTCTGTAATATTCAATCTTGACAATCTTTTTTTTCAGGCAGTTTCTAGTTATTTTCTCTTTCTTCCGTGTTCAAACAGTGGTCATGCCCTGCTTAATTAAAGTGTCAGCTTCGAGACTAGTTTAAAGAGACTCCTAATATAAAACATAAGAGTAAAATACAAGCTTCCAAAAGATCATTAACTTCCTCAGAGTTAGGCCCCTCTCTGAGCAGTAGCTGTGCAAGACAGACCTTATCAGTGTGCCAGACTGCTTAACTCATACTCCTTTTCTATAGATAAGATTTAAAACCATTGTTCATTCTAAGTAAAATAAACAAGTCTTCTGTCTGTGCTTTAAGCTACCTGAAAATAGGATTTACAGTTCTATATAATTGCATTTTCTTTGTGTTTGCATAGAAGTCATAGCATAGCTGGAAGATGATGGCAATTATAATTTATTATGCTGTAATTGTTACCTAAATGTTTTTGAATAAGCAAAAATCACATCTGTTTAGGAATAAGTTGCACAGCAAGAGAATTCCCTTTGAAATGAATGCTGTGTTCTCAAATTCTGTAACTGTACACATAAAACAACATATTTATTTCCCCACTGAGTCCATTACATTCCCAAGTCAAACTGCATCCTCTCTTCCCTTCCCATATTAAACCCTTTGATTTAATGGAGGTTTTAACTACTGGTTCTTTAGGGAATTTTCATGAGGCTTTGCACAGATTAGGTTATTGGAAAGTATAGTTATTTGCTTGTAAAGTGGCAGTTCTGTGTCAAAATTGATTTTCTCTGGTGCTGCAGTAGTAAAACAGATAAGCTTCTGCTTTGCATCCAGAATACACTGATATTGCTGCCATGATACTTTTTCCTTCTTCCTGCCCAACTCTGTTATCGGCTGGCTTTGAAATAAAGGGACACAATGATCGATCATCAATATTTACATCGATCTTCTTCTTTGTATTAATGTACATTTACCAGTGAGGGCCAGTTGTTTAGAAGGGAAAAATCTATACTGAGGGTTGTGGAGCACTTCGGCTGAGGAGCTGGCTGGACACTTTGTTGGCCTCTTAAAGCAGTTGGAGTTGTGGATGTTCGCCATGTTTCCCATATTGTCACACTCAGAAAGTGAAGCGTGGTAGATGTGGTAGACAGACAAAAGTGACTAAATAACAAATGGATCTACTTTGTCCTGTCTGAGCATAGCAAAGAGGTTCCTTACCTGGGTGCCTTGGCCAGCTTTCACAGCTAGGATGGGTCTCTCCCAGTTTGTCTGTGTTCGTTCCTTTGCAGGCTGGGCTCTTGACCTAAGGAGAGCACTTGTCTGCTCCTGATTCAGTAGTACTGCCTGATCCAAGTAGGGCCAGTAACGCCCTGACTGCCAGAGTTTTCCAGACCTGGTTAAGCCCCAGTTTTCGGTTGAGTTCTTCATTTATTCAGTAATGGTTTGTCCATCTGTATTGCGCATCCTGTTAACAGAATTGTTGTCACAAGCTCTCGAGAGATTAATGTATTTACCGACTTCTGTGAGACATTGCACCAATCAATGGTAACAGTCTTTGACAGAGACATAAAGGATCTATTAAATTAGATCTGGGTTCCTATTAAATTACTGTGCATAAAGAGCTGGACTCACCTTATCTGTAGCAGAATGAATGCCTGCTATTAAAGCCCTTAAAGAAAGTTTTCAAGAACACACAGACCAGGAAAGCAGTGGGATCCTTGGAAGGAAACAGCAATCGGTGACATGCAGCACTGACTGCATCAAGTCTATACAGGGAGTGGAAGGTTTCTGCATTGCAGACATGAAGGCATTCCCCTCCCTACCAATCAGCTCCCTTTCCTCCCCAATTTTCTCTTTACTAATTAGATTAGAAACAAATAAAATTAAACTATTAAGGCAATTAAGAAATTCTTAATATTTGATGAGATAGTTGAATGCAAATCTGTCCTTCAGCTTTCTGCTAAGGGGCTGATTGCAGGGAGTGTTGTGTCCTGAAGTACATGGTGCCTGGCTAAGTAAGACAGCAAAATCATAGAACCCCAGACTGGTCTGGGTTGGGAGGAACCTTAAAGCTCATCCAGTTCCAACCCCTGCCACAGGCAGGGACACCTTCCACTGGAGCAGGTTGCTCCAAGCCCCATCCAACCTGGCCTTGAACACTGCCAGGGATGGGGCAGCCACGGCTTCTCTGGGCACCCTGTGCCAGCGCCTCAGCACCCTCATCATAAAAAATGTCTTCATTGCTATGCCTAAAATACTTGGGTTTCAAATAAAATAGCAAATTTTTTTTGCTTCTCTCTCCCATGCTATTCACATGTAAGTGCTGCTCTTCAGCCAGTGTAGACTGTGCTCTCTCAGTTACCCATAGTCTCACATTCCTCTTGCTCACAGTTAGACAAGGTGTGTTAGCTTTCTTCCTGTGACTGTTCATGAGTTAAACACCCTCAAGAATTTGTGGTAAATGAAACAAATGCCTAGTGTCTTTATAAGGAACTATCCCCAAACAGTGAATGAGAGACAAGTCAATAACGTTTTACTGTCTCTGTTTTCTCTCTTTTGGAGGAAAGAGAAGGACAGAAAGTGGCAGACAGGAGCTTGATATTTTGTGCACAGGATTTTCAGTGACGTATCAGCCCTGCAGTAAGTTGCACTGTGACCCACATCTGGAATCTGTGCAATTGATGCTATACAATTGTATACCCGCATCTTTTGCTGTCAGTAAAGTCATGGATATAAATGCAAATCTGTTTCCTGCTTATCAAATCTGGCTTCAAGAGGTAACAATGCTGTTAACACTTTTAGTATTTACTTCATGTTCTAATAGCGTGCTCGTACCCGTGCTCCTAGAAAAGTTCAAGTGCCCTTAAAAAGTAGAAGCTTTACTTGATAGCAAATAAAATTGAGCACTTGATATTAATGGTCTTCTAATTAAAGTTAGATCTCAGTATATTCATCTCATTATGTATCTTTTGGGGCACTTAAAGAAGTGGGTTAACCATTTAAGCCTTAAAGTGTTATTTCAAAGGTAAAAGAGAGTGAGTTCCCCTCAGTGTCAGTACTTCGGGTGCTTGTCCTATGGGACATTTTGGCTATTTGCCAGTTTGTTCTGCCAGCTATCCTGAATGTCAGCACTGGGCCATGCATGGTGTTTCCATAGGCCAGCAGTGCTGGGCTGAAGCCCTCAGGATGGGTCACTCCAGGGACTCTCATCAGGGCTCTCTAGGCTGTGTGTCCAAGGGCACCTGGTAGCCTGCTTCAGCTTTTGGCCTGCTGACAGCCTGAGCACAGCCGTCACTGGGGATGGTGGCTATGCTGGCCAAGGGTGTCACATGAGACCTCTGTACATGTAAAGAAGTTGTGGGATTCCATTAATTCATTCATCAATACAAGCCATTAAAAGAAACTGTCTTGTTAACTGGTATCTTGGATACTAATCAGCAGCTTCTATTAAACATCAGCCTGCTGATACTGGCAGAGTCACAAAGGGTAATGACCTGTGGGGCTGGGTGCCACAAATGCAGTCAGGTAGCCTCAGGAATAAACTGATGTGGGAGCCTGTGCTGTAGTCAGAGGCATTTTGGAAGGTGAAGTGCGAGGCCAGGACCAAATAGTTAATATTAGAACAAAAAGGTTTCTGTGTTGTACTGACTATCTGGCTTTAAACTGACAGAGCAGAGATTGAGATGAGCTCTTAGGCAGAAGCTCTTCCCCGTGAGGGTGCTGAGGCGCTGGCACAGGGTGCCCAGAGGAACTGTGGCTGCCCCATCCCTGGCAGTGTTCAAGGCCAGGTTGGACACAGGGGCTTGGAGCAACTGCTCCAGTGGAAGGTGTCTTTGCCCATGGGCTGGAAATGGATAAGCTTTAAGGTCCCTTCCAACCCAAACCATTGTAGAACTCTGTGATTCTACACAGAGGGATTTCAGTTTACCTAAATTCGCAATATGTGTTTATTAAACTCAACTATGTGGGGGAGAAAGAATGTTCAGGGCTGTGCTCACGCGTGTGTGTGCACATACGGCGTGGAAGACAGCAAATTAAGAAAATAAGAGAGAGGAGGAAGAGGTGGTCACAGGAAAACAGAATTCTCTGGGGAAACAGATACAAAATACACTATGAAGATCCACTGATGCTGGAATTACAGGTGACTTAATAAATCCCATTGGTAATACTGTGATCAGGCTGCAAATGTTGCAACACACACGGAAATTCTTGACCTTGCCCAGGTGAAGCTGCAGGTGGGGCAACCCCCAGTGTTCGAATCCACACTCAGCATCTCCAGGTTCTTTGGGCAGTCAGGAACGGGTGCTCTACAAGGTCAAACATTTTACACCATTATACACAGTCCAAAGGTGTTATCAACACCTCTCTGCAAACAAAGAACACTGTGGTTTTTTTCCTTGCAAGTAGAATATGGAAACTTTACATCATCTGAGGTATTGTTGGAGACTTTGCAAACTGAGCTGAAGCCTCCCGTGGTCTGTATCAGCAAGCAGTCAAGCTTGTGTTGTTCACAGTCCCTGTGTGAAGACAGAATAATAATTCAGAATCATGTCCAAAGCTTTTGACACGAGTTTTTCACTGATGTAATTCTCACTATTCATCTTCTAAATTCTACCATTGTTAAAGAGTCAACACCTGTGATATGTCAGCTCATTCTGTTGATTACGTAGGTACTGCTGGATCTCTATGAAATGTTCTTATCACAGGAAAGAACAACAGCGATAAGGTATCAGTTGAATGGGCTGAAAGTTGCAGGGGAAAGTTACTCCAGATTAACATCATGAACTAATGTAGTCTGACCTTTCCTTGCACACTAGTGCAAAGTAGGTCTTTTATATGTGCTGACTGTTCTGGCCACCTATCTGGCATTGCTTGATTGCATTTCCATAGCAGAAGTGCCAGGTTGGGTTGGTGGTGTACTTGTATGTGTAGGCATTTACCCGAGACCTCCAAAACCGCATCAACATGGTGGTCCTCCACAGAAGTCTAAAATAGAAGTAGAGAGCAGCCTGTGACGTATCCCCCAGGCCACCAGCTCTGTTGCTTTTCCACCACCTCAGCAGTTGCTTCTTTTGAAGAGTATTGCTTCCTTATGAATGCCACACTGTGTGCTTCCTGGTCACTTCATTTCATGTTGGTCTCTTCTAAATGTTTGCTCACAGTGGTGAACCTCAGTCACCAGAGACTCCTTACTGTGATTTCTCCCGGGGTCCAGTGGGCTGTGAATCAGCCCGTGCACTTTTCACTTCCAGTTCTTCATAGAATGAGTTGAGTGGTATTTGTTGACTCTTCCTCCACCTCTAACACTGGATAAAACCTTCGTCCAAGAAGAATCTCCTGTAGCTTCTATTTCTGCTCTCACTACTGCCACGTGCTTGCAATTTTGCACAGCACTTGGACCCCCTTCAACCCTCTTCTCTCCCCCCCTTTTTTGAATTACTAGCGGGTGACAAATAGCTGCTGCTTTCCACTCTATTTCACCAGGCACAGCTTCTTTCCTGTCCTCAGGAGGTTTCTGACCTTTCAGTCGATGCCTTTTGCAGCCCCCCAGGGGCCTCCAGGGAGCTGTAATGGACTCACGTTAATTGCCTGTTGAAGGACAGAAGCAGTTCCTGGCAGGATGATTGCTGATCCCCCTGTGAGTACAGCTGTCCTGGCCAGGGGAAAGATTGATCTGACACACACAAACATTTCGGCTCACTGCTCAGTGTGTCTCACAGAGCAGGCACATAATCACTGCTCTGGCTTTAGTGGTTTCCTGCCTGCCCACAGTGCACTGTGGCTCTATTTGCTGGTGCTGTGACTCAGAGGAGCCAGTGAGAGACTATCCATTCTTATCCCCTTGTGGGATCCGGAGTTTAGGTAGAAGGTACCCCACAGACTGCAGGAGAATCCAAAGATTTAGCAAGTCAGTCATTTATTCCTCTCAGTGGAAGCAAACTCTTCCGTTCTGGCTTAAATGCATTTTAATCTGGTTTAAAATGCAAGTGATGCACGTTTTAAAATATACATGCATGTATTCAGGAAAAAGGAAACCCTCCCACGTGTGCTAAAGCCCAAACTCATCTCTAGAATGAAGCAAGCAGAGGAATTTCTCTTGTGCTCCTTGCTTCTGTTCTTCTGCAGCTGGGTAAACCATTATGTTCTCATTAGAGCAGAGAGGGGTCAGTTTGCAGAGCTCTGTACAAATATTATTTTTTCCCACTTTTGCTTTGTATACATTCAACCTGTGCTGGGCTTCAAGCTCCCAATCTGAAACTCAGCCAAAGTCAGCTAATGTGCTTTGATAGCTGAGGTCAAAACTTTGCACTATTATCAACCTGTGGTGTTTTCTATCTGAAAACGTTGGTCAGGTCACACCTACGTGTTTCTTGGCATGTGTTCAGCAGAATCATGGAATCAGCGAGGTTGGAAAAGACCTTTAAGATCATCGAGTCCAACTGTTACCCCAGGACTGCCAAGTCCACCACTAAGCCATGATGTTTTCAACATGTCCCATGTTTTATCATTTATAACTAAGGGTTTGCACAGGTCTGGCCAGCACACAAATAACGTCTCCTGACGTAAATCCCCAGTAAGTTGAAAAGGATTGACTTGACTTTGCTGTTTAAAGAGTCTTTATGCAGTTGCTTCATCCTCTCAGTGCCATGTTTCACATTAACCTGAAATGAGGTGGTTCTGAATTAAATCCCTGCATCCAGCCTCCTGTGGACTTTGAGATGCACAAAATCTGGTGGTGGATTTCAGTTTTTCAGGTGGCACTTGTGTTCGTTAAGGCTTGGACTGAAACCCCATCTCTGAATGTTCCGTGTCACTGGAATGTGTGATGCCCAAATACAAGGGTCTTTCATGTGCTGCCTGTTTGTTTCAATAGGTGATAAAAAACCTCACGGAAAAGTCAATCTAAACTTTGGGACTAAATTTTGGACAGAATTTATCAGCTGTTTATCTCTTGTGTTTAGTAACTGTTCTGCTTTGCTCGAGTATGTACTGGTGAATGAAGTGAGAAAGCAGCAGTGAGAATTCCAGGGAGATGAAACTGATAGGAGGCAGTTTGCCATACTTTGGGGTCCTAGAGACATCCGTCCACAGATCAGAGAAATATTAGTTCTCCAAAAAGTTGCTGTATTGCAGCTGTCAATCAAAGTTGTGTATTTCTGTTCAGAACATTCTGCTCCAGGAATACATTATTTACAAGTGGAAGAGACTTACAGAACACCCACCCCTGGCAATTGCTGGGTACTCTGAGTGTACTAAGGATAAGCTTTGCTGTGAGCTTCCTGTCCTTGTTACTATAGCCATACTTTGTAGCTGTTATTTTAGGCCTGCATCTCATATTTAATATGGGTATGGTTGTGATCTCAGACGAGGTTCAGATAGATGGAAATGTTAGGGCTGTTCAAGCCGGCCTCTGAGCCAATGACATATTTTTAGACAGAAAAAGAATTTCTCTTTTCTCTGATTCAGCCCCAAACCCTGCCCAGCGAGAGCAATAAAATGAATGCTTGAAACAGCCGAGGAAACAGGATGGGAAGAAGTGTTTCTGTTTTCAAGCCGTGGAGCAGGGTCCAGTCGTTAAAGAAGGAATGGCTGGAAACCAGCCAAGAATCCAAACAAAAGCGTCTGAAGAGGTCTAGAATAGCCCCAGTGTAATCAAAGCTTAGACATGTTCCAGTATAGGGATGAGTCTCTTTGTCTCTCACGTTTGTCATTGTGGATGGTTTTCAAGAAAGGATTAAACTCCAATGCCATTTTTCGTAGAGGGTTGCTAGTGAGATGAGGAAGCTGGGGTACAGTGAGGCCATGTCGTCAGAGAAGTCTTATGTGTGGAAAGCTCATAGGTACCCAGTATACTGAAATAGATAAATAACGCCCAAATATAACCTAAACAATGTGACTAGAGAAAAAATCTAATGTCTCAGAAAGGTGACTTACAGTTATAATAATACAGTCAATAAAAGTTGTGCTATGGCTGTAGCCCTTATGAGAACTTGGAAATGCTACTTGGAAAAAAAAGGGATATTGTAAGTAGAATGAAAATTGCTGTCTGCGCCCAATGTAGTGGGGAAACAGGATTTCAGCCGACTCTTTTAATCGTACAGTGTTGTACAATAATGATCAAAAATACTGTCACACCTTTAATGTTCCTGAGAAGAGGTAACTCCTACCCGAGTTAGGGGCAAGGTGTGTGAAGATGTAAAGTGGAATCTAGATGTGAGGCTAAGAGTATATTGGGGCATAAGCTGCAAACCAGGCAGGAATGTGGTCAGCCTTTGGATGACAGCACTTGCTGAGCCTGCTTGCTTAGTGAAACAAGTAGAGAATGAAAAGCTGCTGTTTTGAGGATAAGATCCTTTTTCATTCCAGAAGCTTCCCTCCCTCGAGTGTGCTGCTTGAATAACTAGCCAGCAATGTAAAATTCATTAACAAAATTTCAGACAGCTACAAAGGCATGTAGACCTTGGTTATTTGGCTTTTAAACGTATTTCATATGTCTCCATGTGGTAGGGTTCCAATGCTATAAAATATCATGGTCTATTTTCTTTCAAGGGAATTCTTGCTTTCTGGGATAGATATTATCAGTGCTTTTAGTTTGTCAGTAACTATATGCCTGAAGTATAAATATAGAAAGCAAACATGGCAGGCATAATAACATTCAGGGGTTCATTTTTAGCTTGGTGTAGGAGAATTAATTTGGCTTCAAGCCCCGTGGTTCTCATAAAGTTTAATGGGAATTACAAAAGTGATCCTCCTATCCACCATATGAAAACGTACACCTTTAACTGCCTCATTTAGACTTAATAAACAAGCGATTGTATGTTAATACTGAATGACTTTTGGAGTATAGGAAATATGCAAAGCATATGTAGCAGACAGGAAAACCTCTCATGAGAAACGTTACCTGGCAGCTGTGATGAAGCGAAGATTAATTTCATTTGATCAGGCTAACGTATGAGGAATTGAATTCACAGGGACTCGAACCAGGGTTTGTTCAGCTCTCTGGAAGGAATCACAAAGGCTGGAGTGGGCCCTGGAGCAGATTCCAAAGAGTCTGAAATTACAGGGCAACCTCAGAGAGCAGTTACAATGAGGAGAGTGTTCGTTGTTCATGTGCTGTCTACTAGTAGTTAGCTATGGTTAGCACTACTGAACAGTCTGGTGTGAAGGGCTCGGGTGAAACTGTGATTTTTAAAATGAGCTTGAACTGTGCTACCCCAGCCATGTCTCAGTGAGTGGCAAGATGGCTTATTCCCGTGCCTGTCTCAGCTGTCATGATTGGGATATGGCTCAAGGTTTGGGAATAGGTGGGTGATTAGTATTGCCAGGGAGTTTGGAGGGAATGGACATGGGAGGTCAGTAGCCGTGGAATGAAAATGTCTGTCATCATTCGCAGCTTCTCTCTTCAGCTGCTTTGAATGACACCAGGTATCTCTTCATTCCTGCAATGACTGCCCTGAAAGCACAATTCTGCAGATGGTGCAGCAGCACAGAGAACTGGCTGGCGTTGCTGAGGCCACTCAAAATGACCACTGAGAGGTGTGTAGCTCACTGATGTTCTTCACTGGGAAGAAAACATGAATACTGCATCTCAGATATTGCCTACACTGAGAAAAGGACGTGACAAGAAAAACTGCTTTTCTGATTCTAAAGAATAATGTTTTGCTTGGTTTGTGGAAAAAGCCCCAAAGTCCTGACCCAGCCATTCTCTGGAGGTTGGCTGCGGAGCAGTATCAAAATTTAGCAGCTTGCATCCATTTCCAGTTCTTTTTTTAACACATGAATGTGATTTTGCTCCTTGGCCAGCTGCAGCTCCAAGCACTGAAATTAAACTTCACATGTTTTACAAAATGAATGGAAGGCCAGACAAGAGATTCTTGTTTCCAAGGCTCACATAGCCCCTTTTTCGGGATTGCAGAAACCCTCATTCTATTAGAATTTGGCAACAATGCTTGAACTGCACAAACACGATGTCTCATTTGTTTGCCAACTGGTGGAAGACATTCAGAGCTGGCTTCTCCATTTACAGCCTTCTCTGGAGCCTGTTAGAGTCAACTGCCAGACTTCAGTGACTCCTTCGAAGTGATGCTCTGCTCAGTCGCCCATCTGGGGTTGTGCATCCCGCTGTTGCTGTCAGATCAGCCTGCTTCCGAGACTGAAGTCCCATGCAGTCTTGGTCAAGAGAGAGTGGTAATTAAAGCCAGTTGAGCCAAAGCTGGACCACATTTCTCTTGCCTGGTAATGAAGTCTTTGTTGGAAATGATTTAGCTGCCCATATGTCCCGTCGTTTCTTTGCGGATGACTTGCTAACAAATGTGTTAGCTTATTATTATGTCATTGTAAGTTATTCTTCTTACTAACTTTGAAGAACATATTTTAGCCTTTATGGCATTCACAAACTATGCATTGTTGTGAGTATTCCTTATTAATGACCAGTCACATAATATCCTTTCTACTATCTAAGCAGACGTTGTGCATTTCACAGATGTTGACCACCATCTTGAGGGGTATTGCTGAATCTATACAAAAGTGCTTTTCTACAGCCACCTTGGGAACTTCTTCCTGTTAATACTGCCATGAAAAACTTACATGAGTTATTTAGGAACATCACTGATGCAAATGTATTTTCAAATCATCAGATGGCTTCATTTGCAGCCTTTGTCTGGAACTGAGCATGAGGTATGTCATTCTCTCCTAGTATTGATATTTAGGTGGTGACTAGATAATATCTTGTCCAGAAATGCAAGATGATTTATACCTCTCTCCACAAGCATGTCATGTGCAGCCCTGCTGCAAATGCAGGTGTGCAACACTGGCTCTTTTTTGGGAATGTTTTCTAAGTATTTGGGAATTTTCAAATGGAACTTCTCCAGTGGCTGTTGAGCAGCTGTTGGAAAACAGCGAGTTCAAAGGTCGAGAACAGATAGTTTGATGAAAAGTGTCTTTCTGTTAGAATGTGGCTATTAGTCACTTGTTATTGAGACTGCTCTGTGTGCAGGAGGCTCTATAAACTGTTGAAACCATAAGGATGTCTGCCCATTTTTCCTTCCTTAGTTTAATGGTTTCATGGAAGAGGCAGGGTGTGTGTATATAGTTTCCCAGCAGTGGTCTGAAATTGCAGAGTTGTTCATCTGTCTTGAACAAGAAAACTGCCAAGGATTTATCAGTGCTGCCTGTCCCTCTTTCAGACCATAAATGCCAAGCTTTTACACTAAATACTTGAGGTATTTTCCTAATGGGTCTCTCCAGACTCTGTGAATACTTTCAACTTATAATATGGTAGAAATGGACTGGACAAAACTCAGCAGAGTTAGTGTGGCTGCTATTGATGGATTACTGCAACCCTCATTGAAAAAGTGATTATTATGTGCTACTTGAAATGATCTTGTAAAAGTAGACTCAGTCAGATACTGCATATTTTAACTGTAGTGACAAGAATCTTTCCTTTCCCTTTTCCCCTTCTTGCCCTTCTGTGCTTCCCCAAAAATATTAGTCTTTGACTGCTGGGTTTCTTCTCAAAAGTGTCAGGCTGAAGGACACATTCTGAATAACATCAGTCATTTCTGGTATATAAGAATGTATAATGAGAGCTGTATAATAGTGGAGGTGCAACTGTGTGTTTCCCTGTTTGACACTGCAAACCCCACCACCCCATCTCATAGCACACTTAAATTGCTCAGAGGCCAAGTGGTGAGCTTGAAAAGAAGCTTGTCTCCTTGCTTTGCAAAGCACCCAGGGCAGCTATTGATTCCTCCCAGTAAATCCCAGCTCTCATCATCTCTGCGAGTGGGGAGGGCTCACTGGAAGCTCCCTCTTGAACTGCATTTTAATAGCAGATGGTTGCCCAATTGCCATTCTGTGTGCGTCCTCTTCCTGGTCTGCTTTGTGACGCTGCCCTTTTGCGGACAATGGGGTCAGGGCTTGTCGGCGTACTTGGATTTCAGGATTGCTGTTGGTCTGAGGGCTTTTCTGTTCTGTTTTGTTTCCCTTGTCATGCAAGAAGGCCGTGATATTTCTGTATCTGGCAGCGTGTCTGTGTGAGACAAGGCAGAGTGAAGGAGGCTTGATGTGTGAATGACAGATCCCTGGGTGACGCCGCTGGGAAGCTCTTGATCTGACTGGTTTGAAGTTGAAAGCTCACTAGGTCACACTGAAAATGATTGCCACTGGGCATTTCTTTCATCCTTGTTTATTTGTTTTTCCCTTCCCCTTCCTGAAGTTTTTACACTCAGAAAGTGGGTTTCTTGTTGTTGTTCCTCATGTTCCATGTAGGCTGGATTATAACCTTTTACTGCACTTAGTTGCTGTTGTGCCTACTCATACTTGTTGGTGGTGGGCATAGGAAGGAAAGGAGAGCCTCATTCATGCCTCTGAGCATGGTGCCTGTGCCAGGAACTGACCAAGACAAAATGACCATTTGAAGGCAGTACCAGGTGTTTCTGAAGACATGCTCTGTTTGTTATTTAGCAACCTGCTGCTCAAAGGTGTTGGCATTTGCCAGCCAGATCAAAGCGGAGGAGCCAGGTGGTGGTTCCGTACCTGCAGCCTGTCCTTATCTAAACAGGCACAAAGAACAAGGCATAAATTAACCTGAAAAGACAAGGTGGCATTAGAAGAACCTCTGATGCTCTTGTAAATGCCTATTGGCAAAGCTAAAATGGCCCCTCTGACAGGAGCCAGGGGGCAATTTCCTCCCCTGTGAACACTGCCAGCAGTTTGTCACCTACCATGGAGCTTGTTGTAGTGGTACGAGAATCTGGCCCAGACAGGGGATGAGGGACCCCAGACTCATCCAGCAGACTCTCCAATAGGAGAAAACAAATCCAGGCACAGGCAGGATATTTAGGGGCTGGCAGCAGTTGAGGAAGGTTATTAATGATGTGTTGCAGGCAGACGTATTGCCTGGTCCGTCTGCCTCCATATGGATCCTGGGTACCCAGGGCAATTGTAGCTACCCGTTAAATAGAAATGCTGTAATACCACGTCATTCTTGCTGAAGTTCCTGAGCTTTATCTGACAGCTTCTTTCCAGGGATTAAAAGGGCCCAAATTCAGCTTTAGGTCACCAAACCTGGTGAGTCACTAACTACAGCGAATTTCTCACTTCTACATCGGAGTACATGAGAGCTGAATATGAACAAATAACCTCAAAGGAGGACGAGTGGGCCTCTGGCATTTAGAAAGAAAAGCTGTACTGTGGACTTTATTAAATCACTGATCCAGCAGGTTACTCAAGGCAGAGAAAGTAGGTCTCACTTCAGACTCCTATATTGTACCTTACAGTAATTGGTTGTACACGTGACTGAAGTGAAGTACAAGTGTAAGACCTTTGCTCGCGCAAGAAGAAAATGCTGACCCTCAGAGGCTGTGCTCTGCATACTACATTGAAATGAGGAATCGTGACATCTCATGTATTTCCTGCTCACTGCATATCATTGTTGTCCTGGCTTGGGCTGTGTTAGTGGTGTTCTGCTGTGTTTCTGCTTCTCAAAATAACCTTGAAAACACCAGGTTTTGGAAGCAGTGTCTGATGTGCCATCTCAGCTGATGTCACCAGTGTAATATCTGTGGGAAGCAGAACTTGTAGAGGAGGTACTTGAAATTGCAGGAGTAGCGGGGTAAGGCTGCTATTGTCTTTCTCTTTGCTGTGCATACCTCTGAGGTGTATCAACAAACTTCTTGAACGCTTCATGCATCAAAGGTGCAGGCTGAGCAGTGGTGAACCGAGCAGCTGGCCATTTCTGTTCAGGCCTCCTCAATAATTCGTGTTCAACTTCAAAACAGACAGGGGTTCATCACTGTAAAATGGAATGTAGTTGTTGCTAATTTAGGAAAGTATTTGAGTCCACTCTTTGAAGCTGTTATTTAACGTGTCTTTCAGAACTGAAAGGAATTGGAATAAATTCTCAGTGCAGATTAATCATAGAATCATGAAATTCCAGAATCATACAATGATTTGGGTTGGAAAGGACCTTAAAGCTCATCCAGTCCCAACCCCCTGCCATGGGCATGGACACCTTCCACTGGAGCAGGTTGCTCCAAGCCCCTGTGTCCAACCTGGCCTTGAACACTGCCAGGGATGGGG
>JANRGW010042496.1:15096-44394 GCA_024733675.1 Psilopsiagon aymara | reverse complement strand
CCAGGTTGCTCCAGCCTGGCCTTGAACACTGTCAGGGATGGGGCAGCCACAGCTTCTCTGGGCACCCTGTGCCAGTGCCTCACCACCTTCACAGTAAAACATTTCTTCCTTATTTCTAACTTCAATGGGACAAGCAGTAGCCTTTCTAAAGAGTAAGTTTAGCTCTGAATAAAGGATGGGGACTGCCGGTGTTGGAGGGAAGGCAAAACTCTCACCCTGCATTTATCTGGGCATGGTTTTCTTGCTTACTCCCCATAAGGGAGGATTATTTATTTGCTCCTGGTGCAGGTTAATATCCATAGTGATTTCATGAGGACTTGAGTTCCTCCTGCAGCAAACGCGTGAGCTCAGAAAGGGCAGCAGTGGTTAGTTTTATGAAGAACTGCTCTCTTCTTGCCAGGGTAGGGAGATCATTTTTTCATTGACACATCTCTGAAACACCCAAAGAGAGCATGGCACGGGGAGCCGAGCGATTGTGTTGTCACTGCAAAGACTAGTGAAAGAAGAGCAAGATTTATGTCGTGGCTGCTCAGAGGGTTGGAGAAAGATGGCCCAAAGCCAGGCTTCATGCAGGCATGGCTGATATGCTCTTCAGCTTTTGCCAAGTGTGGGCTGGTTGGTGGTTTATGTGAAATGGGCTGCATAGTCTTGGTCCAAGTCTTGGTGGGCATGATTCCACATCACAGAAACCAGCCGTACACTTGACACTTTTGCTGACAGTCTCAGCAGAAAGATGAGTTGCTGAATTGGCCCTGAAGATGAAAAAAAAAAAAAAAAAAAGCAATAAAAAAAGAAAATCCAAAGAATTTTGCAGCTAGAGAAGCCCTACCTTCTACCAGGGAAGCAAGGAGAGCAGATGACCTCAGAAAGCCCAGCACACACACATGACTATGGTGATGTGTTTAATTAACTCATAAGCATCAAGGGAAGGGCTTTGGGTTGCTCCCGGGAGATGTGGCCTCAGGTCCCCTGTGTGCCTCTGGTTGCATTATTTCACCTCTTTTGTGCCGCCTTGGTTCTCTATCTGCAAAACTGGAGCATGGAGTCAGAGAATGGTTTTGGTAGCAGAGACCTTTGGAGGCTCTTGCTTCAGCTTCCCACTGCAGGTCATGCTCATGCCTTTGTGTGACTGAGTTTTGAGTGTCTCCAAGAATACAAATCCCAAGGCTTGATCAACTTCTTATTAAAAACTGGTGTTGTTACATCTGATTTAAACTTCCTCTGCTGCAACTTCTGAGCATTGCTTCTTGTGCACTGGGAAGAGTTTTACTCCATCTTCTCTGTAGTTTTACATTAGGTAGGTAGATTGAAAACTTAGATTTCTCCTTCATGCCCCCTTCTCTGGGCTAAACAAACATCTCTTCTTGAGTACTGCAGCTCCCTAATGATCTTGGTGTGCCTCCACAATGATGATGTCTGTCTGGAGAACCCAAACTGGACACAGCACTCCAGCTGTGGCCTCACAAGTTCTGAGTCGAGGGGAAGGACTGGTTCTCTTGACATGTGGGCAGCACTTTTGCTAGTGCTACTCAGTGTGTGTCTGATCATCTTCACTGCAAAGACATTCTGCTGACTCCTGGGCACCGTGTTGGCCGTCAGGACCACCATGTCGTCTTATACAAGGTGGCTTTCTAGCCAAACACAGGTAGTTCATTCTTCCTACCAAGGTGGCATAGATGGGAAGTGGCAGGGTCTTGGCAGAGCAAAAAGGGTGAGGAGCACACTGGAAATACAAAGTCTGGAGGAGCAGACCGGGTGTCAGCTTGGCCATGGTATATTGTTGCCAGCTACAGCAAGAGAAAGCAAAGCTCAACCTCCTTGTTTGAAAGCGTGAAACCTATTATCAGCTGAGAGATGCAATGGCCGTAGGAACAGCAAAGCAATATACAAAGCCTGAGGACACATGAAGCACTTTTGCTTGGTCTCAGGATTGTTCTTGTTCAGATGAGGTGCAACTCATTGTAGCCACTGTGGTTGCTGAGGTGGTACCTGCCCAGTGAATATAAAAGCAAGATTTCTGTCTCCACTGTTGCCCATCCATCACCATTCACAAGCCTAGAAGCAAAAGGAAGAATAAAAGGAATAATAAGAAAATAAAGAAACATTGAAGCCAGAAAGCTATCCTCTGTGTTTCACAATTCTATAAATTACACCCTTCCCTTCCTCTTTAATCGCCAGGCATATACAATATGCTTGCAGCAGAATCATATTCTTCCCATTAAAGTTTCAGAAGAGAAATACAGGTCCCATCTGCCTGTTTAGCAAAGCAGGGCAATGCATGAACGTGTTTTTTTTCCCTCAAATTCTGCTTTATGGCAGGAGTTTTCTCTTTTAGGGCTGGCCATTTATTTCATTTTCTCATTTCAGCACGTGTTTGCACAAGCAGGATCCTCTTTATTCTAACATGGGGCTTTCTCCAATGCCTTCAAGCTCAAATGCACCTGAAGAACAGAGGTACAACCTGCCTTTGATGAAGATCAAATGAAAACTAAGGTCATTTAGAACTTCAGCAGGGTTGCTAGAGGTGTATTTCTGCTCTGTGGACAGGTCAGACTTTGTCTGAACAGCAAGAGTTGGCAGTAAGGAGAAATCATTAAACTGGACTGTGAAGGCACCCGCATGCTTCGTTGCCATCCCTCCCTGTGTGCCTATAAGGACATCAGTATTTATTTGGCGTAGATCTGGAGCTGGGATAGGCATGAGATCTTAGGAATGGGTTGGGGAGTAAGTGTGGCATCATCCCCTGCCACACAACCTTCCCCACAGATCACCCATCCAAAGGGCAGGGAGAGGAGGCTTCATTTATGTGCATAATCTCTTAGTGTGTAGGGTCGATGGCAGGGTGGGTATCGATACACCCAGGGGGACCTTTGCTCCTCTCATTGTGCATGTGAACCCAGGAGGCTTACAGATTTTGGAAAACAGTGATGAATGAGAGTGTATGACACTCTCAGACCTGGTTCCAGTTCACCAGGTCCTCATAGAATTGTAGAACCACAAACTAGTTTGGGTTGGAAGCATCCTTAAAACTCACCCAGTTCCAACCCTTGTCCTTGGGTAAGGACATTTTCAGCTAGATCAGGTTGCACAAAGCCCCATCCAACCTGGCCTTGAACATTGCTAGGGATGGGGCATCTAATCCCTCTCTGGACAACCTGTGCTTGTGTTTCAGCACCCTCATTATAAAAACATTTCATCTACCTAGTCTGAATCTCCCCTAGTCTCCCTTCTGTCAGTTTAAAACCATCACCACATGTCCTATCACTACTGAAATCTCTGTCCCCATCTTTCTTCTAAGCACTGGAAGCTTCTCTAAGGTCTCCCCTTAAGGAACCTTCTCTTCTCCAAGCTAAACCAGCCCAGCATTCTCAGCATGGCTCTACAGCAGAGCTGCTCCAGCCCTGAGATAATTTCTGTGGCCTTCTCAATACCTGTTCTGTGGCTTACCATGGGTTACGTGAAGCATGTATGAAATGGCTTCAATGATTATTTATAGTGCTTGTACCCTTAGAAATCCCCCCTTTCCAGCAGAAGAACATGTCCCTGGTTTTTACCCTAAACCCTCATTCTTATTCAGTGGCATTAAGAGCAGAGTGAATCCAAAGGGCCAGGTCTATGCAGCTGTTGTTCCTGTGCCTGGAGATTTACACTCAAGCTCCTGCTGCTGTTAGAGTTGCCCTGCTGTAAGTATAAATCAGACTGTGCTCTGTTAAGATGCCTTGTACATTTCCGAGAAGTCATGTGCGATGGTAGAAAGGATCTACTGCAAATTTTGCACTGGCTTTTGGGGCCTGAATGATTCAGGGGGGAATACAGCCACAGGGGGAATTACATTCCCCTTTCCTGATGGGTTCTCTGTTGAAGAGGTGCTTTTTTTGTTGTTTTTTTACCACCTTGGGCAAGAAGCTGTTTGGTTTGATATAGGTTCAATTTTTATTTTTAAGCTAAATATGAGAAACACAGGAGAGGAAACCACACTCTGTTCCTTAAAATAAATGGAAGAAAAGACAGGGCTAGAAAAATATTCTCCAGTGCATGTGCTTCGTGAGCCTGTACCTTGGCATACACAGCACTGAGGAGCTCTGGATCTTTAACTAGATCATATTTTTTTTCCTCTATAAGGTGCTTTCTATAAAGGTCTGATCGAGCTCTATGACTCCATGAAGTCCTGTAGCCCATTTCTGCATGTGAAATGCCAGCAGCTCACACTGAGCTCTGATTCTGCAATACCATTTGGAAGAGATAGTGGAAACCAAACCTGGCTCGTGACTTACCTTAGTAAGCCTGTCTCCAATGACATGACTCAGGGAAAGGGAAAGGGGGAAGGTTTGGGTATTTTGGCCATTGATCTCCCCTTAAAACCCTTCCTTTTGCTCCCAGCCTAGTGAGGCAGATGCCTCTTCTGCCTCTTTTTTTATTGTCCATGCTTTGCATGCCCTGTGCAAATGCCTGATTCAGTGCTTTCCATTTAACAGCTGCAGAGGGAAACTTCAAATCCCCATTTTCACCATCCTCGAAGGCTTGAACCACCAGCATCCACCTGGGCAAGGGGAGCAGCCCTGCTCATAGCTTCCTGCTCCCACATCTGCGCTCTGCTCCGAAACACGCCCACAGCACCATTGCCATATAATTAAATCTCTTTTTTTCCCAACTGGAAGGATTCTGCTATAAACAAGGGTTTTCTCTAACCATAATTGCTCTCAGTGGAAGGCAAAGCTCTGCAATAACTCAGGCCTTTGTTCTGTGTGCAGGGAGTGAGTCCCTCTGCCTATCCTCAGGTATGCCAACAATGCAAGCTTTACTCTCCTCGACCTGACATGAATGTCAAGGCAGGGTTTGCAAACAGAGGCAGTGGTCAAAATGGGGGTTTGAGTGCCTTTATAAATATTTTGAAGTACTGGCTTGGAAAAGGAAAGTCCCCAGCATGCTGCGGCACTGGTGTTTCATCAAGCTGGTGTGTGGTTCTGAAGTGCGGCATTGGCAAGCTGCTGGGTTCCTGCCCATTCCTAGGAAGGGCTGAATGAATATATATATGTGTATATAAAAAAAAAACACTTAAAATGCAAAATGATGTGTTTAGGGCACTTTTTGGTCAGTGTCTTCATGGACAAATGGGGAGAAGAAATCAAAATGCTGCAAGGGATATTTTGCTGATGTGATGCACATATGAAAAAACATATTGTGGATTGGGAATGCCAGAGGTGGGAGGAGAGGTGGGTGGATGGGGAGGTAGATGGTTCCAAATGTCTGCTTTTATTGTGGCCCCTTCAGTAATGAATTTTCCTCTCCTAGAGAGAATTCACTGTAATGCATTTAATTAAGGCTGCTTTGAGAGGATATGCAAAATGCAGACAGTCGAATGATGGGCAAGGGGGGTGAAAGGCTGATGTTTTTCAGCCCAAGACAAACATCCTGAAATAGTGTGAGTGATTCTACACTTCTGCCTGTGCTCTTCAGGACACTTACCAAACTCACACATACACAGAGCATCCTTTAGTCCTTTGCTTGGGAGGTGGATTAAACTTGCACCGTTGTAAGAGTATGAAGCAGCAGTCATGTGCTCCTCATGCATGTGTTAGAGTGACAACATATCTGGCCCACAGGCACTTTGGTTTGCTGTTGTGTTAGATATCTGCATTTCTTTTTTCATGTAAGATAGCATGAGCAAAGCAGCTGCTTCATAAGATACTGTCTAGAAGCCAAAACCTCTGTAGACATGGATCTCTCTTGCTGCACCATAAGCTTGATCTCAGACACACCATAGATTTGCCTGGAAGCTGTAGCACTTTAACTAGAGTGGCCTAGTTGTAGTTCTGCTGTTTCCCCCTAAGCAGATGCAATCAGAACTGTACAGATGTTGCTTAATGCATCCAGCTGTGCCAATGGAAGACAATGCCTCTCTGCTGGAGGTTGCTGCCTCTTATCACTGAGCTGCTGGAACCATCCTCCAGGAGCAGCAGCCAAGTTCCCTTCACTCAGCTGCCTACAGCTGCTGGAAGAAACCTGGTTGCTGCTTTTTCCCAGCAGAAACTGGGGGTTTCGTAAGATCAGCCTCAAAGGCAGAGCTCAGAGGAGTAGTTACCTCTGGTCTTATAGGGGATGAGAAGCTGAGGATCCTTTCTTGTAACTCTAGTACATCTTGGACCAGGAGAGAGCGTCGGTCCTCATTCTTCGAGTGCTATATAGGGGTACATGTAGGTTTTTTGAGAGAAAGGGAACCAGCCACCTTGATAGGAGGTGCTTTTGCAATGGTAGAGCTGCCCCTGTTCTTGTGCCCATGCATCTCTTTCTTTAACTGATGAACAAGATGCCGTCGTGCCAGCATCTTCATGGTGGCACCAGCACAGGAGGTCACTACAGAATGGTGCAATTCAGATCCACAGGCAGAGCACTATAACATTCTCATCCTCTTTGCACTGGTGCAAATCCAGAACAGAATCAGTTAAATCCCTGGATTTAATCCATAGTAAACCCAGGATAAATAAGAATATGTCTAATCCAGCAAAGCCTGAAAAAGCATGAAATCAGTCTGTCCAACTCCAGCAAGGCCAAGTTCGGATGTAGGCAGCACCCTGTAATTCAAAGTCTCTTTTGGACATCCCTTTTGAGTCCGGACGTGTGAGTAGCTTCCCTTGAAAATGTTTCCTGTGCAGTCTTTGTGAACGTGTGCATTCATTGATGTTATGGTTATCACGCATGTAATTTCATCTGACATTGTAATGACAGCATGGGGAGTTCAAAATGTAACAGTAAATATAGTTGTTAGGGAAAAAAAATGAAGGAGAAAAATAAAAATCCCAGCCCATCATCCTAAATGCCTCTTCACGTCATGAGAGGGATGCAGACAGAGTCCAAACACCATCAGCATTTCTGGGTTCCAGTTGGAAACTGCCTGGAGCTCAACCTAGGCCAAAACAAACAGGCAAGACTGTCTCTCTTTACGTGTCAAGGCTGCATTTTCTCCTCCTTTTCCCTACTTTTCCTTTTTCTTTCTGAGGGTTCACCCCTATAAATCCCCAAGAGGAGTGAGGCTGGGTGTCTCCCTGCTTGCCTGGGCTGTTTTCATAGCTGATGGCATGATGCACCCCTGGTCCTGCACTCACACCCATCCGAGAGCTGAATCCAGACTCAAGACCCAGCTATTTTTGAATGCTGTATTGAAAGGTCATTTGCCAATTCCATTATAAGCCTCATTTACAACTCAGCTGTTTTAAATCAAATCAGACTGTGAGTTGGCTTGTGCACGTTGTCAGCTGGGATGTAGGGCTTGCCTTGCTTGGGGGTCCGATCCTTCAACCCCTCTCCTTGCCTGCAGAAGCGTTGGTTGAAAACTGAATCCTGTTATTTTCATTATTTTCTCCATGCAGGAGATATTTTTCTGTTCTTTTCTTCCAAGTTATACCATGAGGGAGTTCAGATGCTTTTTGATTTTCATTTCTCCGCCAGCTTTAACTAGATTTACCAAGCTGGACACGGGTGGAAGTGCATAGAGTGCTCAGGCAGGTGAAGCTTTGCAGGATCAACGCTGAGCTGACAACTCAGCTGCTGTTTACCTTTCTAGCAGGTTGGCAGAGAAACCAAGGGTTTTGCGCATAGGAGGAGATACAAATGAGCTCTGCATCTGATCCCTGATCTTCGGTTAAATTGCTTTGTAACTTTCAGAGCTGGATTAAATCATCCCCTGAAGATAGGGAGTTGCCTTTAGATATTTGGTGCTTGGGCCACACTGTAAGGTTATGCTAATATATTACCTGTGGTCTTCAGATTATTCATTAATTGTTAAGTTTACATGCAAGAAGTGTGAATGAAAGTCTCAGCCCCTTTCCCTGATTGTGCTTTGCTGAAACTTGGTGATATTTCCTCTAGAAATGCCCGGCAGAAAGAGATATGACGCATCTCGCTGGGGTTTCAATGTGGTCAGGACATACGGTTCAGAGAAGTGTTGGCTTGTAGAAAAACTGTCACAGAATCACAGAATGGTTTGGGTTGGAAGGGACCTTTAAAGGCCACCTAGTCCGAGACCCTGTAATGAGCACAGACATCTTCAACTAGACGAGATTGCTCAAAGCATCCAACTTGACCTTGAGTGTTTCCAGGGATGGAGCATCCATGATGCTCCTCCTCAGGTCAGCAAAGGATGGGGAGATGCAATATTCACCCATTCTGCCTAATGCCCTCTACAATGTCAGTGAGGCTGTATGTGGCTCTGAGGAGACACCCATATGGGTGAAACCTGGGTGGATTGAGTCCCCTCTCTGAAAGGAGGGACTTGACTCATCCTGTATTGAAGGTAACTGCAGCAGCACAGTCCAAGCCCAGGACTAGACTTCTGCCTGTGGTCCAGATGATGTGGTGGTGGTGCTGGAGGGGCTCTGCCTTTGCAGGCTGGATTGCTGTCACGGGAGATGCTCTGCAGAGGCACTTTCCATGGACACATCTCTCCAAAAGCCACTTTATGTCCATGTGGGAGATACTCTGTCCCAGCCATAGCAGGGGAGCTCGTGTGCTTAGAGCCTCAGGACTTAAATGGCAATTAAAAATGAATGAGGCTGCAAAGACTGTCATGAGAGCCAAGCAGAAAAATAGTATTTTTTTTTATGCTGTAGTCAAATAGACCAATCTGAGGTACTGCTCTCGTAAATACCTATGGGAGCACAAGCCTAATGAATGCCAGTGTGGTGCCAGCAGTGAAGGGCATGGTGAGAAGTGAGTCTGAGCTTGCCTTATGGGGCTTGCCCCAAAGCAAGCTGAGTTTTAGAGATGTGAGAAGTAGGATGAGGTATTCCTGCCAGTGCCCTGGTGTGAGGCTGGAGATGCCTTGGGTTTAGCAGTGGGTGGTAAATGCCACATCCATGTCAGTGTTCAAGGCCAGATTGGACATAGCCCTGGGTGGCATGGTTTAGTATAAGGTGTCCCTGCTCATGGCAGGGGGGTTGGAACGGGATGATCTTAAGGTCCTTTCCAACCCAAACTGTTCTATGATTATATGATTCTATGGGGATGGGGGCTCCTGGCTGGATAATAGTGGGAGATGCAATGGGGAACAGCAAGAACCCCCCACCGAAATTGGATGTGCACAGCTGGGGATGCCCAGTGGTGCAGCAAGGAGCCCAGGCAGGGTCGGGAGGAGCAGCCCTGTCTGGAGTGCGGCTGCTGCCAATGCCACTGCGGAGCTGAGCTTCCCACCCCTCTGCTTGCGGAGCCTGCCTGTACCTGCTCCCAAGCCGATATTAAGCCTGCTCAAACACTGCACCGCCTTCTCCTCGCATTGTTTTCTGTACCCCACACCCAGCACCAAAATAGCGATAACCCCCCCTTCCCCACCCTGCCGCGGTGACTCAGGCTGGCGAGCAGGCACACATCTGCTTCTGATTTAATGTGCTAGCGCTATGACCCTTTTATTTTTACTCCCAAAGCCCTCCCTTTGGTGGCTTTCCCTCTGGAGGCAAAGGGAGAGATGAGGAGTGGAGGGGAGAGTTGGATCCCCATCCGTTGCTTTTTTTGAGCTCCCAGAAGTGTGTTTTATTTCGGAGCTGTGTTTTTGCTGGTGACAGCCATACCCAGATCCGCATCCAAGGCCCTCGCAATCCTGTCCACTCCGGAGGGACGCCAGCCAAACCAGTTTTCCATGGTTAAGCCGGGCACATTTTTCCACCGTGGCTTTTTTTCTTGTCAGGAAGCAAACCCACCCAGTGTGTGCGCGCCATTCAATAGCAGCCTTTTTTGAATTCCTTTTCCTTTTTCTGGCTCTGAAGAAGAGCAGAGCGACAGGGGCCGGCCTGCTCTCCCAGGAGGTTCAGAATGGGAGGAAATGGCTTTCTTTTTTGCTATTTTTAAGGCCATGCTGGAAGGAGGTACCCACCACCAATGAGCATACAGGGCTGTAATAGTGTGTACTCATAGGGATGTATCCTATATATATATATATATATATATATCCTATATAACCTCCTATAGCAGGGGCTAGGCAGCTTGCACAGGGGGGAAGGTAGTGTTGGAGGAAGGTGGCTGCAAAGACATGGGCAGAAATGCCACCAACCGTCACAGAATTCCAGACTGGTTTGATTTGGAAGGGACCTTAAAGCTTATCCAGTTCCAGCCCCCACCATAGGCAGGGGCACCTTCCACTAGAGCAGGTTGCTGCAAGCCCTGTCCAACCTGGCCTTGAATACTGCCAGGGATGGGGCAGCCTCAGCTCCTCTGTGCAACGTCATATACCTCGTGAGCCTTCCTCTATCTCATGCCAGAGATGCTGCAGGAACCAGCTACCTGATGTTCAGCCAGGCCAGCTCCAACATGGGTGAATCTCTGCTATTTCTCTCCTGCAGTCTTCTTTTTTTCTGCTCTTTTTGGTTGTTTTATTATTTTGTGTTGCTTGCAGAACACAGTGTGGGAGGGGGGACACATCTCTTGAAGTGTGAGCAAGTTCCCATGACGGTGGGGTGATTGCACAGGGTAATTGCAAACTGTTTCACTTGATATCTTCCCCCTCCCACAGGATTTCTATGCACACACCAAGACAAATGTATATAATGTGTATGTGTGCATGCCCATATAGATACATAAGGAAGGGAGATATTCAGCCAGGATGGTTTTCTGTACTGGTGACATCATATTTGAACATCCCTAACTGCTGGAGCCTGTCCAGGAGAGCATCAAGGAATACAGAGAGGAACCACTGAGGATTTCCAAGAGAAAACCCCTATAACTAACTGTTATGCACCTCCAGCTTTGCAGCACCTCCCAAAACCTCAACAGAGAGCTTCAGAAGGGAGCTGATGGCCAGAGCACCATCCCCCTTGAGCTCCAGACCTCCAAGTAGCTGCTTGAATGGGAGAGGGGACAAGGCTATAAGGAAACACCATGGTCAGATGTGACCACCCTATAAATTCCCCTCTGTGCTACCTGCTTAGATGCTGTGGTTAATAAATTTGCTCCTGCTTTGTCCATAGATGAAGCACTTAAAACACCATCTGGAGCCAGGCTGTGCCTTCAATGTAGCTCCACTAATTGTTTATGTTTATTTGACCATTTATCACTGGGATCTCCCCTTGCCAAAATCTGCTCAGCGCATCAGATGGGACTTGTCATGCTGCACGCAGACTTAATCAAGCTGCCACCCAGAAATCAGAGAATCATAGAATAGTTAGGGTTGACCTTAAGATCATCCAGTTCCAACCCAGAGCTCCTGATTTTGGAGATTTATATAAACTGAAATTGTGAAGTGTGCAGGGTAATTTAAAGAAGCCAGAAAGAAGAAACCAAAGTGAAAACATGGTCCTTTTATACAGGATGCATTGAACAGTACTGTGGCCCTGCCAGAGCTGCTGATTGTGTTTATTTGGGGGCCAAGAACTGGTTTTAAGGAAACAGGAGACCCATGGGGCTTGGTCTTGGTGGTGTGATGGCATCTTCTGAGCACTCGTCCCACAGTGCTCAGAGCTGCTGGGTGGCAGGTCCATGCAAGCTCACCCAGAGGTTGGTTATTGATCACCCAACTTCATACCACAGTCTGGGAGCTTGCTATAAAAATCAAGTCGAGGTCAGGCCAGGGTGGGAGACCTTGGGGTAGATCTAAGGGGATGCTGAGGCTCTTTGTATACCTTGTGCTTGCCATGACGAGAGACAAAGAAGAGAGGAGAGGAGCTCAACCTGTTCATCGTCATGTGCTGATCAAAGGCATACGAGCAACAAGCCTACGGAGGAGCTGAGGCCAGGAAATACAGCTTTAACTTAAATACCCTGTAGTTCTGGTGGTTATGTAGCAGCAGCAAATTCCCATTATAACCAGTAGCACCAGACTGATCGGGTCACTGGGGGAGATTTGATTCATAATTTGCAATTTCACCAGGCTGTACCTGTACTTAAACAAAGTTGTTAAAGTACAGGGTGCCCTGTGTAGGCTCTTGGTAGCTGGAGCTAACCTGCAGGGATAGATTTGTTGAGAGATGCATAGTATTTGTTGCAACATATAACTAACTTTTAAAAACTCCTGAGGATGGGTTCACAAAAGGCACAGGAGATGCTTTTGTGCTTTCACACCTCAGCAAGTGAATGAGTGGCGTCTGTAATCATTATTTGTCATGTTAAGCAAATAGTCCTCACGGCACTTCCCCAGTGAAATACAACAGATCCCAGTATTGATGTCCCCTAGGTATGCTTGGCTGGCTGAACTTCTGCATGAATTTTGGAAACTGGGAAGAGTGGCTGTCACTAAAGGCATGAAATATGTCATTGTTGGGGTTGTTGGTCACTCTGGACATGGCTCTTGAACCAGAGGCCTCAGGTGAAGATGGCTTTCTGAAGGTCTGCTAATAGGAAATGAATAGTTTCAGCCCAATAAAGTCAGTTTCATATAGGATGTGTAAATATATATGGTTCACATGGGCTTAATGTGCCAGGCAGATGTTGATAAGGATGAATCCTTGTATGCCCAAGGATTTCATTTGGAGATCTGTATTAATTTTGGGAAGTCCAGTGAGTATTGGAGAAATACCAGGGTAAAGGTCACCAGTGTGATCTCAGTCCCTGAAGTGTAACCACTTTAATTATGTGATCAAACCATGCTCAACTTCTGGGCTCTTCTTTCAGGTACGAGCTGTCTCATTCATCCTTAGCTCTGTGGAAGCTGGCCAAAAACGATCGGGCTCCTTGGCCATCCCTCTCCTTCCAGAATCTGTGGGAGGTCTTCATCTGTGTCAGTGTGACTGAGGCCCTGTTTGACCACTATAGGCAGCCTTTGGTAGCATCACAGAATTGTTTGTGTTGGAAGGGACCTTAAAGCTCATCCTGTTCCAACCCCTGGCCACAGGCAGAGACACCTTACACTAGAGAAGGTTGCTCCAAGCCCTGTCCAACTTTGCATCACCATCCTCCAGAGCATCCCCTTAACTTGTACTGAGCTGCTCTGTTTATGGAGCTGCTCCCTTGCCAGGACCCAAGTGGGGTGATGCCACCTCCATGGCTCCTCACAGTGCTTCCTCCCCATCTTTACTGCAAGTGAGCATCTTCCATGGCAAATTTGACCATCTTTGCATCCCTACTTGCCAAAGCATCCCTTTGGAAACCTCTACCCTTTTCTACTTTGTTCAGATCTCAGCAAAATCCTTGAGTTTTTCTGAGAAGGAATCCTCAATTTTGGGTGGATGAGCTTATCAGGTACCTCTTAAAAACCAAACACCCCCAACTTTCCCGTCTCAACCCTGTACTCCCAAAGCAAGACTGGTCCCAAGGGGAAGGCTGGTCTCAGTTACTGGAGGCTGGAGTGCCCATCCCAGCAATAAAACCCTCGTGCTACTTCTAGTGAGCCAGTTCCCTCCCACAGCATCATCTTTGGGTCTGGGAAGTGGCTCCTGTGCTTTAAAACACAGGTGATTTCCATGCGAGGGAGGCACCGGTTGGTGTCACCACGTTTTCTTCATCGTTTCAGGCATCTCATGGGGAAGTGATTGAAAGGTGAGGAGCACACTCTGCCCCACCTTCCTGCCAGAGGGGAGGAACGCTGGGTACTGGGGTGGGTGGTTTAATAACACGTTCCTCTGGAGACAAGATGTTCAGAGGGGAGGTGTGCTTAAGGAAATATTTGCCTTTTTGGGTTTTACACATTCCTTTTATTTGGTTTGTTGGGGAGGTTCTTCATAAAAGTGAAAACAATGACCCACCTCTCTGCCTGCCTTTTAAATAAGGTTTTGGGGATCCCAGCTCCTTGGTAGGAGAGGAGCCTTCCAAAGTGGAGTCAAGCGCTTGGCCAAGGCAATGGTGTTGTCCCTGGGTGGGGTATCAATGTGGGTGGCTTTGCTCAGGGATACTTTCACAAGGGACTTGCTTAAGGTCACAAGGGACTTGCTTAAGGTCATGGAGCAATTGGCTGATGTGGGGATGGAGCTATTCCCCCCAAATTAACAGCAATTCCTCCTAGTCCCCCAAAATAACAACGTGGCTGTGGAGCAGGTGCTATCGATCACCGGTCAGTGTATGCCCTAGAAAGAAGCTGTAATATTTTGACAAATTGGGGTAATCTCACATGCACATCTTAATTGCCTCATTACAAAGAGGCACAAATAAACCAGGGGAAAAAGAAAACCCACAGATATTTATGGGCTGATGGATGTGGCAGGCAGGTCCACACACATGGCACCATGGTGGGATGCAGAGGGAGAGCAGCCAGCCCACCCTGCTCCCACAGCCTGGAGCAGGGATTGGGAAAGAGGAGCAGTTAGTAAAGCAGCATCAAAGCATCTCTACTTTGAGGTGCCCAGCGCTCCAAGCAGGGAAGGGAGGCAGTTGGTGTTGGAAATAAATAGCGATGGGGAAAGCTGTTGAGGCTTCCTGCTGACTGCCTCTCCTGCATGGGCAGCAGATTGGGGTGGCAAGGGATGCTCAGCTCCCTGAATCCAGGTCCAGCCACCTCTAAGATGTTTTGTTGATGGCTTTATGCTTCAGGTGTAGAGCTTGAATCCCTCCTGGGAGTTTGTGCCTGAGGGATGCTGTGCTGGGTGGCAGGATGCAGCTGGAGAGGGGACGCTCAACCCCAAGCCTTGCCCCTGGGCTTGCACTTCAAACCCTGCTCCGTGCACAGCATGGGTGAAGGGAAGAAATGGAGACACCATTGGGAGTGTGTCTGGAAAAATGTCATTTTGACACCAGTAGTAGGCAGAGATCAGCTGGAGCCTCAGGCTCCTTCCTCTGCTGTGCTGAATGCAGAATGAGCAAGGCATGGGAGGAGGATGCAGCCGCTTCATGCTCCCTGGCTTACCCTGTGGCACCCCCATGTCTTTCTGGGGACAGTGAATATAGGCACAACAAAAAAGAAATATAGACAGGATTCAGAGCACCTTCCTGTGGGGAAAACCATAGCATAGAGAAGGCCAAGAAATCTTAAGAGAAAATGCTCCAAGAATCTCTATATGAGTGTCAAAATATAGAAATATGGAATAAGGAAATATAGGAAATATTTTAAAAAATATATTGATATATAGATACTATGTCATAAATATATGAACATAGGCAAATATGTACATATAGATAGATAAAATATGTGATTGTATAAGATTGGAAATACATAAAGCATACACGTGATAAATCAATGCTGCATGTAATAGTAATGGTGTTACATGCCAGTATGCAATTAAAGGCCCAAATTTCCATCTCCCATCTAACACTCAGATTGTCTCCACAGAGAAGGCATACGGGGAAGGGACATCCCCAGTCCCAGCCAGAGCCCTGAAGCAGGAGCCATGCACTGCACATGCCTGGGCTCTTCCTGGCAGTCTTCATCTCCTCCATGGGCTTTGGAGGGCAGTGTCACTGAAGATGAGGAAGGAGATGGGAGAGGGAAGTGCTGATGAGGAGCTCCCACAGGTCTCCTGCTCCTGCCTTTGAGCAGTAGTGAGACCCCAGGGACAGGATTCTGCCCCACCTCAGGGCTGGCACATCTTTTCCAGGGCTCCTCCAAACTGTGTCAGTCCCCCATTTCCATTCATATAAATGAATATAGGCAATATTCGTTTATCTGTATTCTATACATATGATCTCTGTAGCCTTTTGAGTATACTTCTATTTTTTTACTGGTCATGGTGCTAAATGAACATTTTACCTCCCTATGATATTTCAGTTTTATATTACTGGTTTTCAGAGGCTGTATTATACAGAATGAGGCTTGAAGTTAAAAGGAGATGTGAGAATAAAGCAACCAAAAGATAAAAATAAAAACCAGAAGGGTTTTTGAGCAGTGGAGTGCTCTGGATGAGCGCTGGGTCACCCAGGGAGTGTATATCACAGGCGGTTTATAATACCACTGTGTTCCCTGGCTCGTACCTGGGGACTTAAAAAAGGAACGATTTTCACCCAAAAAGGGGACAAAGCTTATATAAATGGGGCTTTTCCTGGCAAGAAAGTAATGAATGAGTTTTAAGCATGCCCATAAATGCAGTGCTTCAAGACATCATCTGCAGAATACATTTATTTTAGGTGCCCTCCACCCTTCCCCCCCCCCTCCCCGGTTTATTTTAACAATGCTGTAACTATTATAAAATGTGACTTTTCTGTTTAACTCCTTGGTGCCTGCTCAGCGCCTGCACATGTGTGTGCGTGCACCGGTGGCATTTGTCACCATCGGATGCTATTTTTATGCCTGTTATTCCTGAGGACCCCTCCCTGGGCTCAGGGAGGGGAAGGGGGGAGCCCAGTTGGAGGGAGAGAAAGGAGAAGGAAGAAGGAAAACGTCAACCTCAGCACATTTCCAGCCTCTGGCCATCAGCCTCCCTGGGGGCATGGGAACCAAAAGGTCATTTCTCAGACTCACTGAGATTGGAGCTGTCAAACCAGGCTGAGAGTTAAAAAAATGCAAATGTATGCAAATGAATGGTCTGTTTCTTCCCCCATTTAAATGACAAGAATCACCTTCAGTTTTGCCAGCATCCTGGCTTTATCAGCTTACCTAAGTGCTCCAGTTAACAGAACCACATCTGGAAAGGGCAAGGAGGAAAGGAAAAAGAGTCCATTTTCACCAAAAGGAGAGGTACATCATTTTATAATCACATATAGCCCTTGATCTCCTAATTAATTTTTTTTCCCTTGCTTTCTTGCTGCTGAGTTAATAATCCACCATCAAGGAGGATGGAGTTTAATGTCCCGAAAAAACCTCTGTAAGATTAATTGCAGGGTAGCCCAATATTCTGCTTTTCTGATCTTTTGCACTTAGGGTGATCTGGCAATAAAAGATCAAACTACATTCACAGGGAGACACGTTCCTTCATGCAAGGAGCTCCTTTAACAGTAATGCTCCTTCCAAACAAAAATAAATGAGTAGAAGATAAATACAGCAATAAAAATTTAATTGCTCATGCTTATTGTTAAGGATACAAAGGCCTAAAAAGGAAGTTGTGTTTTCCTCCCTGGCTCAGGGGTTATTCATTATCTTACACTCCACTTGGAGAACACATTGGATTTACTTCCATTTATCTGTGATTTTCAAGGAAGATTTGATACAGAGCCGGTTGGGCTGGTGGAGGAGCATAGCTAGTTAACATGGTTAAGCACAGCACACCATAATGAATCAATTTGTTTCAGACAACAGACATAATTAGCGTGGAGCTAATGGGCACACCGTGGGATGCGGGGCTGGAGCATCATTCCTTGGCCACAAATACCAGCAGCTGGAGTGGAGGGGGGCTCAGAGGGGTGTAATTCCCAGTTCCTCTGCCCATCTCTGGCCATAGCAAGGTGCTGGAGAGGGGGGCCCATGGTGGGGCTGCCCTCCAGCTCCCTGCAAGACTTCACAAGCTCAGCTTGTCCCCCATCCCATGTCTCTCCCAGTGGTCCATAACCTTTCCATGGGGTGTGCTCCATCAATGCTGTGCTGTCTTCCCAAAGCTTTTGCTTGCTGGCTCTCACCCAGGAGTGCTGGGGGAGATACCTGCAAGGTCTCAGCTGGAGACTGACCCTACAGAGGGAGGAGAAGGCAGACAGCATTCCTCTTCCCACGGGAATGTTTGCTGCAGTCTGACCTCCCCCCACAGCCTTCCCCAAGGGTAACTGGCTTGCTGGGCAAGGATTTCCCTGGATAACCTCCATCCTGCCAGGCTTTTTCCAACCCCAAGGGCTGGAAGCAAGTGATAGGGTGGGAGCCATCCACTTGCCGTGGGGTATACTGGTCCCACCAGCTGGTGGGAAAGAGGTTTGGCATCAAAAACTGAGCAGGGAAGGACACCCAGGACATAGCGATGGATCCCAGGAGAGATGTGGATGTGGTGCAGGGTGGGATTGGGTACCTCCCTGATGGTCTCAGCTTTGCGAAAGGGGCTGGAGTGGGGCTGCAGTTTTACTTATGTGAACCATGGGCTCTCTTGGAGATAACCCCTCGGCCGTGAGCTGTCTGCATGAATACATGCTCTGTGTCCTGGGGGTTTCCAAAGGGTTAGTGTATTCAAAGTTATTCTGGCTGTTTGATGTATTCTGTGTGTGATGGGATTAATGTATTCTTCGCCTGCTGAAGAAAGTCACTCTCCTTCCCTGGGATTTCTCATATGGAAGGGCTGCTGGAGCCATGCGAAAGAGGGAACATCTTACAGATTAAAAAAAAGAAAACAAAAAAAAAAATCAGGTTTTCCTTTTGGGCGTGGGCTTTTTGCTTCCAAATTTCCCTTTGAAGCTGGATCTGCAGTAGCAGGGGAAGGTGTCTGCCAGATGAACAGGGCATTTGATACCACGCTAACAAGTCAAAACAGGATTAGGGATGGAGCAAGCCCGTAGGTGAAGAGAGCAGACATTCATCTGCTCTGGCCAGGTCCCTGGTCCCTGGTTGTCTTTCTCTGAGTGACAGGTACACTGTGACACCTCTCTTGCACCCAGCTCCCTTGGGAAGACATCCCTGTGTGGGTTGTCTACATGCTAAGGCAACACAGGATAGCTTCCACGCATGGTGTATCAGGAGGCCACAGAACTGGAGACCTGCTAGTCCATAAGGACCTCTGTCCTACTGCAGCAAACAGCCATGAGCAGCAATCCCTCCTGTTTGAGACATCCAGTTATACCAGTCCCCAGAACAATTGCATGGATGAGATGGGATCTCCCTGGCTCATCTTGTTTAAGTGGTGTAGGAGCTGGCACTTGGCACTGTGGTGCAATACAGCATTGCCTTTTCCCCACATTCTCCTGGCAGGACAAAGCCAACATGTGCCTGGAAAGATGTTGGCTGTGGGAGGCTATGGAAGAAACATGATGGGGAGGGAAGTCATTGCACAATGTTCCTGGGGGAGGGATGTGAAAAAGAAGGGAGAGCTTCTGGTGGTTGTGAAAAGTTGAATAGGGTGGGAACTGAGAAGAGAATGATGGAGACAAAGGAAGAGACGAAGAGATGTGGTGGGAAGCAGAGGTTAAATCACGGAGGTCCTGGAAGCTGTTGAAGGTGACATGGAGATGTTCTGGGGCAGTGCAAGCAGAGGGTGATTACAGAGGTCAAAGTGAGGCAAGGGAGAGGAGGACACCAAAAGAAGGCAGGGTCATTTCAGCATTATTGTCTGTGAATCCCCTGCTAATGCTCCACTCCCTGTGTTTTGTCCTAGGGCACTAAATGAGAATATGGCCAATGGCATTGAAGATCTTATTGGGATCCCATTCCCAAACCATAGCAGTGAAGTCTTATGTGGTTTAAACGAGCAGCGGCATGACGGTCTCCTCTGTGATGTCATCCTCATTGTACAGGACCAGGAGTACCGGACCCATCGATCCGTCCTTGCTGCCTGCAGCAAGTACTTCAAAAAACTCTTCACTACCGGCACTTTAACAGACCAGCCCTATGTTTACGAGATTGACTTTGTCAAGCCTGAAGCACTTTCTGCCATCCTCGAGTTTGCCTACACCTCAACCCTCACCATCACCACCTCAAATGTCAAGCACATCCTCAACGCTGCCAAGATGCTGGAGATCCAGTGCATTATCAATGTATGCCTTGAAATCATGGAGCCTGACAGAGAGGCAGAAGAGGAAGATGACAAAGACGACGAAGATGATGATGAAGATGAAGAAGAAGAGGAGGAGGAAGAGGAGGAGGAGGAGGAAGTGGAAAATTTTGTCAATCAGGAGAATCTAACTGATGTCCAAGAAGTAAGCTGTCACCAAAGCCCTTCTAAGTCTGATCTTACCGAAGAAGCATATACAGAAGCACCTAAAGACTGTCCAAATCACTACCCAGCCAACAACTCCTCTGGACACTTGGGCGTGATACGAGACTTCTCCATCGAGTCCTTGCTAAGGGAAAACTTGTACCCTAAGTCTAACATCCCAGAAAGGAGGCCAGCTCTCTCACCTTTTGCCCCTAGCTTCTTCCCACATCTATGGAACGGTGATTTTAACTCCTTCTCCCAGCTCAAGGAGCCACAAGTAGACAACGGCCCCTTAGATCTGGTGATCAAAAAGAGGAAGATCAAGGAAGAGGAGGAGAAGGAAGACCTGCCTCCACCTCCTTTCCCTAATGACTTCTTCAAGGACATATTTACCAACACCCCAGCAGCTCCCTTAGGGCACATTAAGGCCGAGACTGAGTATAGTGCTTATCTCAATTTCTTAAGCGCTACCCAGTTTGGAGGAGTTTTTCCACCATGGCCCCTGGAGGAAGAGAGGAAGATAAAGCCCAAGGCATCACAGCAATGTCCCATCTGTAACAAAGTCATCATGGGAGCCGGCAAGCTGCCCAGACACATGAGGACCCACACGGGAGAGAAGCCGTATATGTGCAATATCTGTGAAGTTCGCTTTACCAGGTATGTGTTGGGTACCTCTGCTGTGCACGGCCATGTGTGAGGAGGGCGGTGATGGTGGTTGGGGGGGCCATGTCATGACCCATGGGTGATTCCTAAGCTGCACATATATTTTTCCCCCAAAAGCAGTAAAGAATGATCTCTATCCCTTCTGAAAAACAAAAAGGGAGGAGGAGAGGGTGGAGGAAAGAAATGAACCTACTGATTTTGGTAGGTTTTGAATCACATCCACAACTGACTGGATCCATCCCCTCACTGGACAAAAGCTTAAATAAGCCACAGGGTATTTTCAACCCCACCATAGCTCACCACAGTTGGACCAGAAGGAGCTGGAAAACAGATGGTCAAACAGTAAAGGAGGTTTCATCTCTAATGTGCTGGGAGATGCATTGAGCTGGGAGGGCCATCTAGCTGCGGGATGTAATTTTGGCATCAGTGCAGACCACAACCCAGTTGCACATGTTTAGACATGGCAGTGTCTGGGCTTTCTGAGGCTAGGTCCTAATTATTATATGTTAATAGCGAGGTGGGCTCAGTCTCTTCTCCCAAGTAAAAAGCAATAGAACAAGAGGAGACAGCCTCAAGCTGCACCAGCGGAGGCTTAGCTGGATAGTAGGAAAAATGTCTTCACGGAAAGGATTGTCAAGTGCTGGAACAGGCTGCCCAGGGCAGTGGTGGAGTCACCGTCACCGGAGGTGTTTAAAAGACATGTGGGGACATGGGTTAGTGGCGGACTTGGCAGTTTTGGCTTCATGATTGTATTTGATGATCTTAAGGGTATTTTCCAACTTAAATGATTCTATGATCCATCACCCTGTACATTGGCCACCCAAGAGCCTGGCACCTTGACTCCCTCTCTACGGTCAGTGGAAAGATATTGGCACCCTCAGAGCGGTAGATGAGGGAAGTTGGTGAGCAAAGGTGCCATCCCTGACCCCAAACACAGGGCTTAACTAAAGCAACTACCTAGGTTACATGAGACCAGCCCCAAAACGGGCTGCTCCAAGGCAGGCATGACCAGCCAGTCCACCCCTCCTACCAAATCCCAGTCTTTGCACTTCTCTTTACCCCAGCAAACCCCTCGATAGTAATAAATCAGAGCGAGCTACACAAATCTAATGCTACTGCTTGCAACCCTTCTCTGAAAAGCTGGGCAAATTTAATCGGTGAACAGAGACAAATAGATTCCTGGACCTGCTCTTGCTGGGTATAATTAATATCTAATGAGTGCAATCTTTACCATAATAATAAAGCTTTCTGACAAGACTATGGTATTTCAGCTCCTGGCTGTGTGTGAGAGAGAGAGACCTATTAAGCTGGGGCGAGCAAACCAGAGGAAAATAATATGCACAGTAGGCAAAAGCGAGCTCCTGACAATGTCCGGACACCTGGGGTGCTCCCACATTCAGCCTGCCTTTTCTTCTCCATCCCTGTGATAATATTCAAGTGGAAGTTATGCAGATGATGAGGATTTGACCTGAAAATAAATTTCCATGCTCCTCTCCATTAACGCAGCAGACACCGTATTATAATGCAGGAAACATCATGCCTCGGGCTGGTGCATGCGATGTGAGCCGGCTCCCCCTGCTATGTGCAGGGGAAAGGCCACTGCCAGGTGCTAATTCCCGCCTGCAGGAATCCAGATCCGGATCCTGCTGCATCCTGAGGTTAGTTCTGGGTTGTCACCTCCAGATAGGAGGGCTCTTCTGGGAGGAGCGGGATGGGTTCACGCAGTGAGTGTGGCTGCATCCCAAGCTGGAAGGATTTGCTGAACAGCCCCATCCCGCAGCCCCATTGCAGTCCTGGTTGTGATACTGCAGGTGCTAATTGCTGACGAGGAAATAGCTTGTTTTGACCAATCATCAACACCTTCTCTGTCATGGGGATAATAAATCTGAGCCCTCCCAGAGGCCTCCTGAAGTCCTTTACAAGGAAGGGCAGCATCATTGTCTTCGTTTGGGGAAACTGAGTCACGGAGAGATGTTGGGACTGACTTACAATCACTGCTCAGTTTAGTAGGAGGGTTCAGGTGGGAATTTAGGTACACTGACCCCTTATCCAGGCAGGTTAAATCAGCATCTCTGAGGTTAAAAGCTCCACACAAAGATAGCCTAGCGTGGTTTAGCCAATTACTAACACAGGGCTAAATCAGACACCCTCTCATACACTTACCAGCTTCTAAATACAAAACACAGAGGCAGGAGGACTTTAATCCAAGAATATAACCCTAAAGAAAAGAGGGATTAACCCAGTGGTGTGGGTGATGTTCTCCCAAATTCATTCAGAAGACCAAAGCTGTTCATTTGGGTCACCCTACACAGAGCTGGAGCCTGGAGTGGTTTATTTTCTTTAACACCCTGAGCAAAGTGGAAATTTGAAAACACCAGTTTATTTTGAAACGCGTTTTGGATAACACACAGCTGTTTGGTTTTGATTGGTTAGTTGAGGTTTTTAGCCATTTTCAGCATTACTCTAATGTGAGAGCTCTCCACTAGGGAAAAGTGTATTTAAGCAAAGTGGAGTGATTGAGATGCAGGAAGAGATTTCTGCCGGGATTTCCTGAGCGCTGCCACTCACATTGCATGTTTTGCTCTTGAGGGGAATCTGATGCTTCTCAAAAGCATCAGACTGGCACCCATGGCAGTGAGCAGTGCCTGCACCAGGGACAGCATGCCCACACAGTCACCCATGGGGTCCCCTGGGAAGGAGGGTGCAGGGAAGCTGATGTTCCCAAATGGGATTTCTGACCAAGTCAGTCCTTTGCTTTATTTCTGTGCTCCAGGAACTTTGGAGAAGCAAATAAACAAATAGAGAGGATACATTTTCCTGGGTGGGGAGTTCCCCAACCTCCCCCCATCAGATCCCTTCTCCTTCATGTCAGTGGGTCCTGCATCCCATGGCAAGGACCCCACATGCACCTGGATCTGGCACTCCCGCTTCCCAGGGACATCTGATCGCAGGAAGCAGGACTTAATTTAATAGCTCATTAATTTTTTTCCTTAAACAAAGGCAGCTCAGCTCCTACTCTGCTGGTTTGCCCTGCTAAAACGCTGGAGAAAACTGCAAATATTTCAGTTTTTCCACCAAGACAGCCCCGGAGTGCTCAAGGAGAAACTGTTCCAGCCAGAAAGGTTAACATTATTTGTTCCTATTATTTGTGTTGTGACAGCTCACAGAGCCCTAATCGCTCTCCTAATGCAATTGCATTAAGGTTATTCACACACACGGAGCACAGTTCTCTTTCTCCCATCTCGCAAAGCCGGTGTTCCCCATGCTGCATCCTCCCCTGGGTGCTTCACTGCAGCCAGAGCATCTCACACACACACACACAGCCTCCAAGCTTCTCCAGTTAGAGCCATAAAACCTCTCTTCCATCCCATGGAGATGCTGTCGGGGCAGGGAGGATTGAGTTTCATTCTCCCCATCTGCTGCAGGAGATGTGTAATAGCCTGAAAGCAAGCTTTGCCTGTATTTACATTATACGGTAATCCTGGTGCGCTGCTTGTTTATTAGGAAAAGCAATCCTGCTAGGTTAAACATTACATACATAGGTTTAAATTATATTATAGGTGGGGCTGGTAGCTCTGCTTTTCATTAAAGTTTCCGAACATTTCACATTGCAAACCCCTGCGTTCATCTGCTTATGACTTCGCTGCACATTATCCATTTGGGATGAAATTTTCCATGCATCTTTGTGTGCTGCTGAGAACTGATTTTAGCCCTTTCAGGGAAATGAACCCTTGTTAAGCTTTTGGGATAACAGCATCTTGGAATATTTCAGAGTGAGAAGTCAGGATATGGCTCTGGACTTGGCATATGGGGAACAAGAGATGCTTTTCTTCTGTCTCCTTTAAAATCTGCTTGAGTTGTAAACCTCATATGAGCTTGTTACAGCCGCTGTACAGGCAGGGAGCTGTACAGTGCCGCTGCTGCAGATGCAAGTCCAGGCTGGGACTGGTTTCCTAAAGGCAATAAAGCATCAGCTGATGAAGTGACTGTTCTGGTAGGGATACATCTCTGCACCCTTGATCCGGAGGGGCTGGTGTGGAGGGATGCCCATCCTAAGGCTGCATTCCTCACAGCACTGGAGTGCTGCTGGTCACATCACCAAAAACTATATCAAGATACACAAAGGTGCCATAAATCAGTGCAGAAGCAGCACCTTGCAAGTTCTGAGGGAACCTGCCAGCAGAAATAGATTTTTGGGGTAGGTTTTGCTTTTCTTTTGCATGCTTACATATTTTATACGTATTCATGAGAAGACTCTGTGTGGTCTACATATTCTTAGACACATTACTAACATTTTGGAGGGACTGTACTGAAAGCATTTTAGATAACTATGAATGCTGTTTACTCACTTGAACTCCACTGGTGCAGCCTAGGCAGTACACTCGGCTTGGTTCAGCTGCAATCAGCTTCACTTTTCATAGTAATAAGCCTTAGCTATGATTTTTGTAGTCTGCAGAAGGAAACATTTATTGGAAAAAAGCCTGATTGGACTGCCAGCTTAGGGAAATATTCTTGGTTTTAGACGTTCCCCTTAAAAAAAAAATCCACCATATTTGTAAATTCGTGCCTTCGGTGCGGGTGTTATGGTTGTATTTAACAACCTTCCCCAGAGCGTGTGTGAGGCAGGATGTGTGCTGACCTTGCAGAGCAAGGCAGGGAAGGACAGCGGTGCCGGCCGCTGCCTGCACCTCTGCTGCCTCACCCTGTGCCATGCTCCCGCTGCAAATCAGAGCTCCGGAGACACCCAGTGGTCAGCGCAAGAATAAAAGGAAAGGAAAATCGGCTCCGAGCGGGAATGCGTTTGGACGGCGTTGCCTTACATTGCCGGGAAACTCAACTAATTTCCTTATTTGCAGGCAGGAATATAGCTGCACTTATTTAGAGATCACCATAGGGTTTTGGGGTTTATTCCAGAAGGTTTTTTCCTCAAATTTAGGCTCTTCTGAACTCTCTGGGATGGCCTGCACACTCCTGACATGGAGAGCTGGGTTTGAGTGATGGTTAAGGTGCTGTCTCCCCAGGATGGAGACAGATGCAAACACCAGTTTCCAAGAGTATCCATACCCGGGGGAAGCGCCAGGGTGAGATCCTCACCTTCCCACTGCCTTTCCTTCTCCTGATCCAAGGAGCAATCTCACCCACATCTTCTCTTTTGCAGGCAGGACAAGCTGAAGATCCACATGCGAAAACACACTGGGGAGCGGCCATATCTGTGCATCCACTGCAACGCCAAGTTTGTGCATAACTACGACCTGAAGAACCACATGCGCATCCATACTGGCATCCGGCCCTACCAGTGTGAGTTCTGCTACAAGAGCTTCACCCGTTCTGACCACCTCCATCGCCACATTAAGCGCCAGAGCTGCCGCATCGCACGGCCCCGGAGAGGACGCAAGCCCGCAGCATGGAGGGCAGCCGGCTTGCTCTTTGCTCCTGGGGGCCCACCGGTGGAGAAGAGCTTCGTGATGCCGCCGACGCTGGAGGAGATGAGTGGCCACCTCGGCAGCACGGCCATGTGCCTTCCTGGCCCCAGCCCCAAGCACTTTCTGAGTGGGGCCAAGTCCCCCTTCAGCCTGCAGGAGCTGGAGAGCCAGTTTGAAGAAACCCAGATGAAGCTCTTCAGACGAGCCCAGCTGGACATGGAGAGGAACGCGAGCATCTTCGCCTTTGCCTTGGGCCATAATGAAAACCTTGCTGCCCAACCCTTCTTCCCCCTCCCTGATCCATGGAGCACGGGTTTCAATGGCTTGGCAGGGCTCGGCCATGTGGCTCCCATCTCAGAGGCAAGCAAGTAAACCCATGTCTGGTCCCACCATAGGTCTGCTTCCCTTCTCAACAGGATGACCAGCTTTCTCAGCATCCCTGCTTGCCCTTTTGCATCATATGGCCCCCAAGAAGCTCTTTGTCCCCTCCCCACCATGGCTTGCCATGGGGCTTGGGGCTTGGGGCCTTCTCCAGGGCAAGTGGGTGGATAGGTGGGTCCTGTGCCCTATGTCCCCAGCACTTTAGACTCTACAAAGCATTTGGCTTTGGGGTGGGGCACTTACTGCCCCATTCAACCACCCACCGCTCACAGCTCCATCTGGGAAGGCCAGGCCAGGACTGCTGCTCCCTTCAGCGCTCCCAAAAATGTCATTTGCCTTAGTCCAGGGCATGGCCATCACCATGAGATGGCTCTTCTTGGGGGAAATGTCCCCCATTTTCCACCTATGGGACCACGGGACACTGACAAGCCGTCCAGACTTGGTTTTGATATGTTACATTCGTTGGCCCTTATGGTCAGAAAGACTTTTTTTTTCGGTTTTGGGGGTTTTTTTTCCTTCCTTTTTTTTTTTTTTTTTAATTATTTCCCATGTCTGGCAACAATATTCATTCTACAAGGGGTAAAGGGAAGGGTCAAGCAACCATGCTGGGAGGGGAAGAATCCTGGCCATTGCCTTTCTCAGTGGTATATCAGATTTGCAGGGCTGGTGTGAAAGCCCTGAGGTGGGACCCAAAAAACATTTAAAAAAAAAAAAAAAAAAAAAAAAAAAAAAAATATAAAAAAAAATATAAAAAAAAAAAATAAAGAGAGAGAGAGAAAATCACCCAGAAACAAAGCTGGGTGGAAAAGGGGATTTTTTACTTATTTTGGTTCTTTGTCCATTTCAAAACTTCGGAAGGAGAACCAAAGCCTATTTTGAGTACTTTGACTGCCGTTGCTTGAAAAGGTGAAGGAAAACTTTCAGAAGGATCAGAAATTTTTTGATTCTGAGCTTTTATTAAAACCTTGCTTTGCGAAAATAAACCATGGGGGAATTTTGAAATGAAAACATCATTTCAAACCAAAGAGTCAGAATTCACCATCGCTGACTGTTCTGAAATGTATAGGGCTTTGTCCTTAATTCCCCCTAATTCCTATACAGATTTTGATGATGAAATTCACAAAACACTGGAGTGTCCCTGAATCTGCAATGTCGATGGGAAAAAATTGGATGTGTAAATATCCCTGATGTTTGTCTCAAGGGATCTTTGTGGAAAAAGGTTCCAGTAAGGGTGTCTTGCAGATGTGATTGTCTACTTGCAAGAAGGAGAAGTACTATTTCTGCACCATTTGTTGGTTCGAAACATGAGGCTTTAACATACAATGGGGTGCTCCAGGCTGAAGCTCGCCCATGGTGGCCAACAGGTCTGGGGTCCTCTCCAGCATCCCTGCAGACCCTCACTTGGCCACCCCTACCTGATATTACTTTTGAGTCTGGAAAGGTGGCTGGAATCGCCTCATCAGCCTCCTTCAGCTCTTAAAACCATGAGCTACTTTCGAGCATAAAGGCTTTTGATGGCCATCTGCCTCCAACTGCTCCCCGTAGATGCGGTGAGGCCCCAGTTTCACCACTGGCTGAGACAGCTTGAGGTGGGTGCCCCAGGAAGCTGGTTTTCCATGGAGCCAGCACCTGATAATGTAAATGTTACAAGTTAGGGATTTTTCTTTCTCTTTTTACTGTTACCTTTCACCATCAGCAGAATCAAAGGGGATGAAAGGACCATAGGTTCGTTAACTTCTTGGCCTGCCCATCAATGGTGTCGCTCTGAAGCGGTGGCTGGATGATGGTGTCCCCACCAGAGAATGGGAGGGGGCACAGGGGATCCACAGCCCACCATGAGGGTATGAAGGACTTCTGCTCTGAGACCATCCTTAGCAGGAACGATCCCAAGGAGCTGCCCAATGCTTGCTTCCTCCTCCAGGCAGAAATCAGCAAAGACTCAGTCTGCAACAAGTCAATTGAGAGAGTTCAAAAAAAAAAAAAGAAAACTTCTTAAAACTGCATCAAACCTTTTTTTTTTAATCCATACCAACTTCTTACATGAGCGACATTTTGCAAATGAACGGTTACTTCAGGTGTTTTTTTGTCTACGATTTGGAGTCATTGTAAAGTATCCAAAGATGCTGAGTACTGTATAATCTATGAGGACTTGAAGCAAGGTGTTTTTTCTGTCTCGATTTGTTTGTTGGGTTGGTTGGGTTGGTTTTTTTTTTTGTTTGTTTTCTCCTTCCTATTTGTCTAGCGGGGAAAAGCCTTTGCAATTTTTCTATTTATAACTATTTTTATGTGACTGCTTTGTGTACAAAACAGTAGGGGAAAAAAATCGAAACAAAAAAAGGAGAGAGGAACACACACACAAACAAATTTGCCTTACTTACTCACGGGACAATCACCCTTAACTTTGGATTGATGTGAGAAAGTGGATGGAAAAAGATACCAGATCCTTTTATATATTTATTAAACTGCATTAATTGATGATCTTAAATTATTAGCAGGACTTGGTTCTCTTACCTGTGGCCATGCTGAAAAGGCTAAGCCACTGCAGATACGGAGCTGCCTCCCTGTTCGGGTTGGCATGGCCATCCCTATGGCCTCAGGTCTTTGGATGTTCCCTGTTCTCATAGATCTGGTGCTTTCCAAAAGGCACTTTTTGAAAAGCCAAAGTAGTAACACATTAATTAACCATCCAGCTGGTAAGAGCTCCAACCCAAGGGGCCATTGGCATTGTGATGAGTGAGTTAAGGTTGATTTTCCCATGTTGTGCTGGGTTGGGTAGGGATGGATGGAGCCCGGTGCTGGCAGCCGTCATGTTTTGGGGTGCAGAGGGAGAAATAGAGAAAACCCTAATTCTTCCCAGTTTTGATGTTGCGTGGTGACTCCAGGCCACAGGTATCCATGTGGGAGCCCAGCTAAGCAGGGAGGTGCCTTCCCAGGATTCTGCTCCCCTTCCCCAGCCAGGATGGGCATGATGAGCATCAACCATGGGGATGGAAGCATGTGGAGCTCTTTCCCAGCTCACAGTGCCATGGTTTCTTGTTCTCACCATGGTTCCTAGGGCCAGCTGCGGAAGGTACTGACGAGCACTGGGCTGCATCAGCAGCAGCGTGAGCAGCAGCTCAGGGAGGGGACTCCTCTGGGGAGGCTCCCCCACAGTCCTGATCCAGCTCTGGGGAACAGCACAGGAGGGACGTGGAGCTGTTGGAGCGAGGGCAGAGGAGGCCATGGAG
>JANRGW010042495.1:4958-18294 GCA_024733675.1 Psilopsiagon aymara | reverse complement strand
CCAGCCCCGGCCCAGCGGCTCCGGGCCCGGCGCAGCGGCCGCGCTACCGGCGGGGGAGCGGCGGGGACCGGGGACGGGGAAGCGGCGCTGCCGGGTCCTAGGAACCGCCTCCGGCACCGATCCTGCCCTCGGGAGCCGGGAGGAAGCGCTGCAGGGTGCCGGCCCCGAGGTACGAGGCTTCCGCTCCGGATCAAACCCCGGAATTTGGGGTTGTTTTACACGGTTTTTTTAAACCCTGGAATGATACACGCCTTCAAACATTTGGGGGGAAAACGGCGGGTTTTGGTCCTAGGAACCGCCTCCGGCACGGATCCTGCCCTCCAGGGGCCGGGAGGAAGGGCGGTGAGGTGCTGGCTGCAAGCAAAATGCATCCATTCGGGACAAACCCTTCACTTATTTGGCGTTTTCACTTCGTTTAAGCCTGGCACGGCGCACACCTTCAGGATTTGGGTCGAATTCGGCTGGTTTTGGTCTTATACAACGGCCTCGAAATAGGGGTTGGGCTTGTGGAAAGCCCTGATGGGGCAAAGCGACGCAATCCTGGCCGCTTGCAAGGACCCCATTTCCCCCTAAAGAGACCCAGTTCGCACTGATACCAGGGTGAGGGCCTGGGCGAGCACCTTCACTCCCTCACAAAAGCTTTCAATAGGTTTCAAAGGGGAAACTGCCAAAAAACCGGAGTTTTTCCCCAGAACTTGTCTCTTTGTGAGAATTTGTTGTTTTGTTTTCACTTGATATTATCTCCTAAATGAGGCCAGATCCTGCACAAAAGGGTTTTAACAAGGAATAAAACCAGAGACCGGTTGGCAACTCAGGGCTGGGAATTCCAAACAGAAAGGGGGGACGTGAGGAGTGAATCTGGGGGGTCCCCATCCTGCCGCCAGCTGGATCCAGCCCATGCAAACCATCAGCACCCAGGGGCCATCACTGCTCAGCATCACTGCATGAAGGGCCTGGGCAAACACAACAGCAGGGCTACGTCACCTCATCCTCCCCACGGACCCCCTGGATCCCCCCACATCTTTTACAGCCCCACACACCAGAGGGACACATCCACAGAGGGGTATTTCAGGGCAGAAATGAAGCTGGGACAAAGCATCCCTCCATCCTTCCCTCCAGCTTCCACCACGGGCAGACAGAGGCAGCCCTCAAAAGCTGTAGCGGACACCACAACCCAGCCACCCCCCTGCCCGTGGAGCTGCCCTTGTTCTGCCCGGCACTTCCCTGTTGCTTTAAATCCTGGCTTTAGGGACGTGTGTTTTCCACGTGTAGATTTTTCCTTTTCCCTTTCCCCCCCTCCCTTCTGCGCTTTCATTCCCAGCCCTGAAGCTGGGGATGGAGCCAGGGGCCAATGCCAGCTTGGGCGCGGGGGATCCCATCACCAGTCCTTACCAGAACGCCTGATTCCCCCCCCCCCGGGGGACCCCCCAATTCCCTGCATCCCCCAATACTTCTTTGCTTTTCCTTGCTCCCGCCCGTGCTCCTCCCTTCTCCCCGCAGGGACTGGAAATACCAGAGTTGATGTAATAGCAGCACAGAGCGCTGGCCAGGAAGGAAAGCCTGGCCTAACCTCCTCCTTCCACATCCCCACCGCCCCACGGCCGCCCATCCTCAGTGGCGACGGGGACACGGGGGGGCTGGCAGTGGGTTGCTCCCCACGGCATCACCCCAGTCCTGCACACAGACAGGATTTGGGTATGGAGAGGATTTGGTGTGATGTAAAGGGGGGACACGCTGCAGAGATGGGGTTACCCCACACTGACTGGGTACAGGAGTGGTGATGAGCGGTCCCTATAGGTTTGGGCGGAGGGTGAGGGGCCAGTGTGGCTCCACACCCCACCCTGCTCCCCATGTGGCCACAAGATGCCACCGGGATTCAGTGGCCGAGGGGACAGGCTGGGAGCCCCATAACCCTTAATGGGGAGGTTCGTGGACACGCAGGATCCCACAGGGGTTCAGCATCCCCAAAGGGGATGCAGGAAGGGGGCGGCCAGAGGGCATCTGCCCCAGAGCGGGACCATGGGCCACCAAAGCGTGACATGAGTGGCCGCGTCCCACTGTAGCGGGGGGGGTCCCACTCCCACTAGATGGTGCCAGCAGCCCACGCTGCGGTGCCACCGCTCCCGAGGTGACAGCGGTGGGGACAACAGCAGCTTCTCCACCCCAGCCCCACAGAAACCACTTCAGAGGTGGGGTGCGAGAAGGGGACACGGGGCTGCACCCCCTGAACCATTTCCACCCCCTTTCTATTTACATGGGGGGGAATGAGGGTGCACATATCCATCACCAGAGCTGAGGCCGTTGTGGGATGGCTCCCAAAAAGAAGTAGTGCTGGGGAAACGGGGGCACAGCTCCAGTGCTTCCATCCCTTCCCACACTTCAAGCTGAACCCTCAACCTCCCATTCTGCTTTCCCTTTGCAGAAATACTTCCTCAAGTGTTGAATTTACTTCATTCCTAAGTAAATGAATTACTCAGTAACTTAATTACCCACAGAGTAATGTTCTGGTACTGTTATTTGGGATAACCGCTCATGTGAGTAATTGAGTGTCACCTTACTGAATTAATAGGGACACATGGTCACTGTGGGGCACAGTGGCACAAAAGCTCCTCTGCTTCCACCTACATCCAACACACCCAAAAGCTCATAGTCAGCATTTTCCTGCCTCCTTTTTAATATGGATTTACCGAGAATGACTTCATTTTCCAGGATGCCCAGGTGAGGAGAAAAAAGGGGAATATAACTGGACTTAAATCTCTGCTTTCTTGCCCTGAAACAGGTTGGTTTGGGGAATGTCAGGCTTCCCACCAGCAATTTTTAACAGTTTGGGGCAGAAATCACCCTCTTTTCTCCAGTTCTCACCATCCTAAAGACAGCCAAGCCCCAGGAGCAAACCAGCATCCCCCATCTCTTTGACCCTCATGCTATGGGGACAAGCAGATGGGACAAAGCTGGTGACAGAGTACAAGGATAGCCACATCTCTCTGCCAGAGCCAGTCTCCTGCTATTCATTTACCCCCAGAATCAGCCAAACTTGGAGCTGCAACAGCCTCACTGGAGCAATTCCATGGGGAAACCTCTGGGATGGAGCAGGGAGGTACCATCCTCGACTGGAAACCGCCTTACTCCACTGCTGCAGAGGAATCATCTCCTTTCTCCAGGATCCAATGGCTCTGCTTTCCCCGGACCCCAAAACAAAGGAAAAAGGGGAAAAACATGAAGAATAATCAAGATTAAAAGGAAATCATCAAAATGACTCCTTGCTGCATCCCTCTGAGAAAGCTGCATCACACTGAGTGTGCCTGGTCCTTCGGGATGGACCACAGTGGAGTTGGGATGTCTCTGGCTCCATCCCTTCACCCCTGTGCCTGGGTGGGAAACTGAGGCATGGGGGATGCTCATGCTGGGATCTGAGCAAATCCCATCCAGCACTTTGGCATCTGCAGGAGGAGGAGGCAGGCATGGGAGCATCCTCCTCCTCCACACAACTCATCCCAGCTCTGCAGCCGGACCTGGTAAGAGCTTTCAGCAGGGGAATGTGTTTGAAACCTCATTTATCCACCAGCCTCCATGGAAGGCTCTTTATTACTTCCCTCTCTGCATCTCCATCAAATACTCAGCAGCCAGGAGGAAACAAGCCCTGAACTTCTCTGCTAACAGCTACAGAGGTCAGCTGCCATGAGTGATGCCTTCAAAACCCTCTGGTCAAGTATTCACTGCTTGATATTAAGCGTGGGGTGATTCCCAAGTGAGGGAAAGGTGTCTTTGTCATCTCAGCCAGCAAACCTGTAGCAAAGTCCCTCCAAGCTTTGTATTCCCAGTATCCAAATAGAAGAAGGAAGAGCATGAATTGATGTTATATATACAGCAGTGTGTAGCAAAGGATTTTTTGGATCATCCCTGAAAGTCTTTTTCCTCCAGGAATTTGTCTGGTATCCTGCTGGAAGGGGTGAAAGAAATATTACCTGGGGTAATAAAACTGAAACTTGGACTTGGAGTGAGGTGGTACCTCTCCTCCTTCCTCCCCAACCTGGGCAACACCACAAATTATGCAAAATGCCAGAGCAATTCCATGGAGAAACCTCTGGGATGGAGCAAGGAGGTTCCTACCCCACATTTGACCCATAGATGGCTGGAGAGGGTCTGCGAGGGATGCTGGTCCTTCAAATGTGATGCTCCCTGTCCTGCTTTATGATGGTCCTTGTCCAATGCAGTGCTCCCCTAACTTGCTTTATGGCTCTCTGGTTCATTTCTGAGCCCTTGCAGTGCTCTTTGCTTTCCACACTGACATTCCTCTACCACATTTAGCAATCAAAGGTGATTTTCTTCTCCCTCCATGTTCTTGATGGGGCTTATAATTGCTTCCGATTGGCATCCCCACTTGTGTCTCCCTCATCAGAGATGTCAGCAGAGTTCTTCAGGAACCTCACCTCTGTGTTTTTTATAGCCAAGCACAGTTTGGGATGTCAATCCAAGGGGTTTCTTCTCTCCAAGGATGTCCCCAGTGGATACTGTCCCTCAGCATCCAGCCCACAGGGACATCCACAGGCAAGATGAAGCTTCCTTCAGATTCCAGCCTCCTGGTCCCAATCCATGCTAAGCATCCCATCTGGAGAGGCAGGGTTGTACCCAAAGCACAAATATAGATTCTCAGAGTGGTTTTGGTGGTTCAAATTAGCCTTCGGGGTAGGGCCAGGCATCAGGGAGAACATTAAAGGTGAGCAGGAGAAGCGTCCTTTCAATCTGCGTGGCTGCTCGCTCCCAGCACACGTGCGGAAGCAGCAGAACTTTCTCTTAGCTCTTGTCAATGGAATGAAGTTGTCATCACCCTAATCTCAGCTGTTCTGCATGAGGAATGTTCCCTCCCTTATCTCCCCAAAACTCCTGCCTCGGGTTTTCAGCCCATTTGAATTGCTTTAATGCTTTGCAGCCCAGCCTGGCTCTCCACTAAGCTGGGCAAATCCATCACATTCCTCAGGGTGAGAGTAAAGTCCATGGAGCTTTTCACCTTCCCAAAGGGCATCATCCTCTTATCTCCTGAGCCTGGTCACCATGAGGGTCCCCAGGGGCAAGGCAGCCCTTGGTTGGGGGGGACCAGGCTCACCCCAGACAAGAAAGATGGGGTGGACATCACCAGGGACATCACTGGCTCCTTCCCTTCCAGCCTTCCCTGCTGCTGCTGTTGCAGAGGGTTGGATACAGGGCAGGGGAAATCTTCACCCATCAGCCCCAGGGAGAGATGTGTTCTGCACGAGGTGTGAAGAGGCTCAGGAACATCCATTGGCTTCCTTCAGGAAGCTGGGGGAGAGGCTTTCCATCATCTTCCCACCTGGAGGCATTCAAGCACCCAAACAGTTCCCACCACTCCCCTTCATTCCCTACCACCAAAGCTTTCAACGTGGCAGCACCCAGGGACCAAACAGCCCCAGCAGCACGCAGCTGAAGGCCAGATAACACCCTAAAATAACACAAACCCACTATTCCTGTGACGAAGTTAATATTTATTGGGCATTATTAAGTGTTAATGTAAGCATCAAGAGTTTCCCTGTGCAGAGAGTGACCCAAGGTGGCTCAGCTGTCCCTGCATCAGCAGATGGCAGCCTCAGCAGCCTAAAAACCACCCACCACCGTCTCACCCATCACTGCAGCATCAGTAAGGGGGCTCAGCATCCCCCGGGAGGGACTCTGAGGTCCCAGCACCCCCCTGGAGGTCCCACCCCAGCACAGATGCTGGGTACCCTGCGGGCTTCGCTCATGGATGGCAGGAGATGGAATTAATTAGGGAGGCAGAGTGGATAATAACATGTTTTTTAAAGCATGTTGTTTGCAGCAGACTTCTCTGGAGTGGGTTATTTATAGGCTGTGTCTATAACCTAAATAAAGCAGCTGAATTGCACCGTGCTGCTCCGGGGGATGATGCTGGCTGGGGCCCGGGGGGCTCCAGATCTCCCAGCGATGCTCCCCAGGCACCACCCCACCTCTCCATAGGTGCAGCAGCTCGTTCCAAAGCAAGTCACCAGCTTGAGGACCCTGAGAACCTCCCTCTCAGCAGTAACACCGCGTAAATGAGTGGTTTGATGAGGCATTAAGGGCACTGCAGCCCCCCTGTGCCTGATCCCTCCCATGGGACCCCAGAGGAGGAGGACGAGGACATGCTGCTCACCGTGAGCTGGACCAGCTGCTTTCCCATGGCTTCATCCCAGGGCTGGGCTGCTGCAAACAGGGAGCAGGAGCCAGGGCCACACACACTGAGTGGGGTAGAGATGGGGCAAAGCTGTTTCCAGACCCGGGGCGAGGAGAGGGGGGCTCAGACACCTCAACTGCAGCTCACCCCAAAGGGAGCCTCACCAGCAGGGATGCTTCGGCCACCTCCCCACACCAGCAGCAACGAACCTCTACTTCGCATCTTCCTCCTCCCCCTACATCCCCTCTGGCTGCTCTCAGGTGTTAATGCCTCCCCTGGATTTAACCCATTGCTGCCCTCCTGCCTGCAGCTGACCATGTTCTGGGTGGGTGGGGACAGTTGTGGCACTTGTCGCCATCAGGGTCTACCCCAAACCTTGCCAAGATGCTGTGTGCTTTCAATGGGATCCCCCCAAACCCTCATGTAATTCCCAAGACCTTCTCACTGGGTCATGAGCATCCTCCGCTGTGCCTCAGTTTCTCCACTCACCTCCAAATCACCAGTGGGAAGCTGAGCTGAGGGAAGCGTGGATAAATAAACCCCATCACATCCCCTGTCTTTCCTAGAGCTGCTTTCCAAGGGAAACACCACCCACAGCTGTGACAAGTGTCTTTGTCTGGCTCACAAGGGGAATAGCTAACACCCAGAGAGCAGTGCTTGCTTGCACTCTGGAATGGTAGGTGTATAAATACATAGTGAATAAAATGAATAGTTTTGTTTGTTCTGCTCTTATCTAATTTAATAGCTTCTGGGTGAGCAATTACTCCCTTTAACAAGAGCAAATAAGCAGCATTAGTGTAATTGGTTGAGTATTACTCTGCTTTATGCTATATAATGCAGCACTAGTGCTTACTCTTGAAAGAAAGGTTTCTGCTCTGCTCAAGGTTGGAGGGATGCTCAGAGTGGGTTAACCATGGTTTTAATCACAAAACCTCAAACTCAGCTTCTTTTTGCCATTCCCAGCAAGGAAAAGCTGGTTTTATTCCCCCCTTAATGTTTGTTGCAGGATGAGATCTCTCCTGGATGAAGGGGTGGGAGGCCTTGCTGTGTGTCCGGCTGCATCTCACAGTGATGCTCATCCTCTCTCACAGCCAAAACAAAGCTGAAACCTGCCTGGGCTGCCCCAAAACCTCTTCCTTGCACATGGATTTTAAAGAGGAGAGAGTTAAAAATGACCTGTCAAGAGAGCAAGAGAAATCAGCCCATCATCTCCGGCCAGCCCAGCTATGTACACAGGTTTAAATAGGCATTAATGCATCCCTTCCTGCTTGACATCATATCTGGGGTAATGTCTTCACCTGCACACTCCATGATGGACATCTCCATTAGGAGTAATTGAAAAAGTGACAAGAACTGTCTGGGGAAAGGGAAAAACCAGAGAGAAATTGGCTTTTGGGTTGGGGCGCGGTGGAAATTCCATCTCAATCTGTTTATGTGCTTTGCTGCGGAGGAGGAAATGAAAGCAGCAGCTCTGGATCCCGGTGTGTGTGGAGAAGGAAGTGGGAAATGGGATATAAAAACCCCCAGCCATAGCAGTCTTGGGGGTTTTGATGCCCCTTTTCTTCTCCAGTAACCCCAAATCCTTCTCCCCAAGTCCCAAAGATGGAGGAAACACATCCATCCAGCCGTTCATCCAGCCGTTCAGATTTGGGAAGCAGAAGTAAAGGTCCAGTTCTTTCTGATGCCTCTTGTTCCTCCTTGAAACAGCTCCCAGTCTTTCCAGTTGACCTCACTGGTCTTGGGGAAAGGACCTGGAAAGCTGGAGGTCACTTGCCCCAGCTGTGCTTCAGTTTACCTCCCTGTGGAGAAGAGAAGGGGGAGGAAAATGGAACATGTGGACAAATTGAGTTGTTCAGAGGGGAAGGGATGTAGCATCCATCCCATTCCTTCACCCACACCTCCTCTCTGGGTGCTGAGCACCTTTAGCCACTCCATCCCCTCTCACCTTCCCATTCTATCATCCCATCCCGCTTTGGTGCACAGGGATGGGCTGAGCCTGACCATACATACATGGTGTTCCCCTGGAGAGAAGGAATGGAGACAATCCCTGTATTTGATGTCCCCCATGACAGCCCTGCTCCTTCTTAAGGAAGGAGTCAGCAGCTCTAGCAGGGAAGCAATTGATGGGGGAATAAAATGAAGGATGAGGAGGAGCTGGGAAGGATGGTTTAACCCCATCACAGTGTCTGTCTACAGGAAGAGTGGCCCATACCAGGTTCTGTGCCAAGAGAGGGATGGTTTGTAAGCAGACGGATTGGTCTGCAAAGGGCAGCATGGAGATAACTGGTGCAAACTCATCCCTGGCAGCGCCCAGTGCAGCCCTGAAGATGCAGAGATCAAGCAGGAGCAGTGCCTGAACCGGGGTATTTTGTCACTACGTCTCTGATGCAAAGAAACATGATGCTGTGGCTCCTGTCACCTGCAGTGGAGACTCAAAGGAAACCATCATACACCCAAAACCAACAGCACCCCATGAAAAGGCCTTTTCCAGTCCAAACCGTTTGTCCCCTTTAAACTGCTTCACAGGGTTATCAAGGCTGATTATCAATATGCTCTCATTTGTTCTGCAAAGCCACCTCACATCCACCCATGCCATGGCATCTAGACCCAACCCAGAATAGCATCAACACCAAAGCAGTTCATGTCCATTGACTAACCTTTATAATCCTGCAGAGACAAAGAGAAATCAGGCTTGGAGGTCAGGGAGTTTCTGCTACAAGATCAAAGCTGCCTTCATTTTGATAAGAACCATTTATGCTCTGCTAAATACACAGAGCATCCGAGGGGGGTGGCTGAAAGAGGTTTGGAACACTGAGGAATTGGCTGCTGGGGTTTGGAGGGCAGCATGTTGCGGGCAATGCAGGTCCATCATGGAGCAGATGGATGCAGAAATCACTTTGTCAAGTTAAGAAAAGCAACCTTTGCAGAGAGAGGGGGGTAGCTACGTAATGGGTAAAATAGGTAATCCAGAGCAAGAAAATGAGGCTTTAGGTATGGAGCCTGTGTTTGAGCAGCAAACGTCTGGCACAGAGATGGGTTGTGAACATTCCAGACCCGGGATAATGCTTCTACAAGTGAAGAGCTCCCGCTTTGGTGCTGTGGATGCCGAAATGGTCATGCTGGTGGTGAATCATCCCGAAATGCGGCCAACACCTCATTACACATACTACAGAGCCTGATGTGTCCTGGGGCTTTCCCAGTGCAACCTGTCTGCCCCTTCTCACCCTCCTGAGGGAACCAGAGGCAATCCATGGTAAAGAGCCTCAGGAGCTGAAGCATCGCCCAGGGAAGGGCAATTCCCCAGTCACCCATTCCCCTACCCTCCAGCTTGGGGTGACATTCCCATGATGGAGCTGCTGCTTGCTCCACCTTACCAGCACCCCAGGGGGAAAATCCCAACCCCAAAACCAAATCCCTCTGCACACAATGTGCTTTGAGACAGGTAGGAAAGAGGAGGAGTATGCAAAGCAGCGAGGCTCAGGAAGCACAATCCTGTTAAATAGTTCAGCAGGGACACAGTGTAATTAGTCCTAACAAATTCATCATGGGACAACCCCTTGGTTGGCTTGGGATACATCAGGAGCTGGCACCTAATGGCATCCTCATAAGGAGGTAGCAGGTACCTCCATATGGCAAGCAGGTTCCCAGGTACTCAAATTCCCCCCAAATCTGAGATGGGGAGTGGAATGGGGATGCCAAGGAAGTCACAGTCAGCTCTCCTCTTCCATAATCTCATCTAGGAGAACAAGGCGGAGATCTTCTTCCAGATTTTAGCCAGGGAGTGAAGTTACTTGAATAAATGAACACAGGTCCATTTGCTCTGAATTTTTGCGGGGATCAGCTTTTGTTCCTCATTTTTGCAGAAGCATCATCACAAACTAAGCCAGTACTGATGTAACTACATTGCTCGGCCTTCCCCATCTCCTCTCGCCCTCAGTACAAGCAATGAGTTCCTTCTACAAGACAATTCTTGCCCTAAGGAATGCCAGTCCATCTGAAACAGGAAGCATTAAAAATCTCTCCTGTTGCAGCTGGAGAACAATGCTTGGCTTAAAATACATGGGGATAAACATGCTTGGATGTCTCATGAAGATGAAGAGGGATGTCTATGATTCATCATTATGCTCTGCCTTGTCAGATGTCCCAGGCCAACAAAAGAATAACAAAACATCTGCAGCATTGCCAGTTCTCCCTTGCCGGAGCCTGGGAACCACTGCTTTCAGCATTCCAAACAGCCTTAGACTGGGATACTGGGCTTTGAGTACCTCTGGCATCCCAACGTATTTGGTGCGGGAAGGCTTTCTTCCCCTGAAGCTTTCCCAGCTTTCCTCTCCTCCTTGTCTTATCTCCTAAAGAAAGCATGTCAGGCAGCATTAGCTCATCCTTCCCATGATCCCTGCCCAGAGAGCATCCCTTGCAAAACAGACCTCTCCGTGTCAGCACAAGTGTCTGGAGTGATAAAAGCAGCTCAGCAGCGGTGGCGGCTCCGTATGACCAGCCACTGGACGCTCCAAAGTGATGAGGACCTTGAACATATCATCAGATGTTCTGCTCCACCCGCCAGCCTGGCTGAGGATGGATGAATTCCTCAAGCTCTCTGGAGCCTCCTGCTTCTCCTTCTTTAACCCTCATGGAGATTTATGGCCCTTCAGTGGCTTTCATCCTTCTGGGGGCATGATGAAGTCCAACTTTTCTTAGCAGTTTGGGGTCTATTTATCCATTCCCTGCATCCTTGGTGCTGGCACGAGCTGCCTGACTACATGAAGACAGAAAAAGCAAGAGGATTCTGGATGCGGCTGTCACTTAGGACAGGGCACCGAGGTGGGCACAACCAGCAGATTGAGACATGGAGCATCTCTCCAAGACAAGCAGCTCCCCCTCTAAAACAGCAATCACAGTCCAGCTCATCACCATGCTCTGTTTCAGGAGCAATTTTCCTCCTTGAGCTTGTTTATTTTGTCATGAACCCGTCTGGTGCGGGTTAAGATCAGCTCATCCTGCTCTTTGCAATGCTTTTTTCCTTCTTCACCCTGCAATGCATTTCCTCTCCCCACCTTTTTTTCCCTATTTTCCCCCTTATCCTCTTTCCTCTTTTTTTCCTTTCCCCACTCCTGCCACTCACCATCAGGATACAGCTCCTGTTCTCCTGCAGAACAGGCTCCCACACCACCACAAGCACTTTGGAACTCTGGCAGGGCTTTCCTTCAGGAAAACCTAGGGGAACAGATAGAAGGAGGGAATTAACATCAGGGGAAGCCTGCAGGCAAAATCTCCTGATCCAGATAACCAGACCCTCAAATACAAGGAGTTAAACTCCTGATAAGCTACAGAATAAACAAAGCAGCAACTCAGATTCCTCGATCTTCCTTCTCAGAAGAGCCCAAATCCATCCTCTAGGTTATGGGTGAGGGTCTTGCAGACCTGGGATGAAGCACAACATGGGTACCTTTGGGGGGCCCCTTCAGGGTTTTTTTGGATGTTTTCCTCCAAGAGAAAAGCAATTAATGGCTCTGTGACCGCCTGATACACACATGCCTCTGAAGCAGTGATCTCCCATCAGCCAGAGGATAATGAGAACAAACACTTGCTTCACGGGCTTCATTGAGGCAGGCGAGAGCAGAGGAAGAGTCTGTGCAAGTACTAATTGAGATAATCAAAGCTACCACAGTGTGGGGCTGAGGGGTGAGCTGCACAGAGAGAGCTTCCTGTAGTCCAGAAGCTGCAGATGGATGAGGTTGGCTGGAGGGATGCAGGATGCTGGGGATGCCTGAGCAGGGGGATGCAGGATGATGGGGGTGCCTGAGCAGGGGATGCAGGATGATCAGGGTACCTGGGAAGAGGGATGCAGGATTCTTGGTGTGCATGGGCAGAGGGATGAAGGATGCCCAAGATGCTTGGGCAGAGGGATGCAGGATGCCTGCACAGAGACTAAGGGAGACCAAGGATGGGATTTTAACATTCAACTCCAACAGCCTCCAGACATTGTCGAAGGACTTGAATACTCATTAGAAGGAGAAGCAAACGCAGGGGACCAGCAAGTGAATAACTTGCTGGTCTTCTCTATCTGAAAGATGAGAAAAGCAAACCCCAGGCCAAAGACAATGCTGTATGGTAAGGGCAAACAGGAACAGTTGAAAGCCATTGGGATGGGAGCTAAAGGCCAACATGGCCAGAGGAAATCAGGCAGTTAAACCTGGAGGAGGGGGAATATATTTCACCCAAGCAACATGAGCAGGACACAAGAAGGGCTGGCCCATGGCAGGACAGCTCAGGAGAGCTCAAGAGCTGCAGCTTCAGCTCCTTCTTCATACAACTCATGCAGTAAAGGAGATAAATTCAGAAGTGTGGGAGCAATGGGCTAAGGTCTCACCATGGAGGATTTTCTGGAGAGCTGAGATGTGTAAGCCTTGCTCGGTGGCCCTGACCCACGTCCTCAGCGTATTTAGAAGGTTCAGGTGACAATCACTGTGCCAGCATTTACCCTCCTTTCCTGGTATCCTCCCTAGATGATGCTGCTGGATCCAGGAGGGTGTTTTCTGCCAGATCTGTGGAGGTGCCCAGGAAGTTGGGGCTCACCTGGGCATTGTGCAAAGGTGGGATCCATAAACGCAACTGAGGTCCTCAGCATGATGAAGCTCTTCCCCACAGCCATGCTCATCATAGAGCTGCACCCCTCAGGGACATGGAAAGCAGGAAGTAAGGACAGGGAAGGATCCTATGACCCAGCTTATCTGTAGCCATAAAGCCCCAATAACAGAGGACTCAACCCCTTTACTGCAGGGATCAGGGCTGCCTGGTAAGCTGGGTTAGGGCTATCCCAAATGGATGCTCATGAAGAGGTGTGCGTGGTTCAGGGTAGAGGGGAGCTGGAGGCTGTAGGTAGCTGTAGGACATCAAGCCCGGAGCAATTATGGACTTTCACCACCAGGATTCTTTGATCCAAGGAAGAAGCACCCAGAAATTTACTGTTTTCTGGGTCAAGACTGGAAGAGCCAATGGACCTCATGTTCCCTCTTGACCAGGAGATGGAAGAGTAGGCGCAGCTTACAAAAGCCTTGTTGGTAGTTGTCATGGCTTCAGCAGTAGCAGTCATTTTTCTCCTTCTTAGTAGTTGGTGCAGCACTGTGTTTTTAACTTGTGGCCTGAGAACAG